>DWJK01004444.1:0-12009 GCA_018248815.1 Croniades pieria auraria
GTACGCGTAGATTTCGTAAGTTTTGAAAAAATAAATTGACATAACTTCTTTATTTGTTAACCGATTTAAATGAAAAACATTGAATGTTAAGTGAAGCCCATCACAATATAATCCTGAAAACTGCATTCAAATCGGATAAGCCGTTTCTGAGATCAGCGTGCAAGAACATACAGACAAACAGACAAAACGAAAAAACATTGTTTTGGGTTTTCTTGTGTATATAAAGGCATCCTATTATGAATTTTTAAATATATTTGCTATGTACAGACAACGATCAGTTACAGTTTTATTATATGTATAGATAGCAATAATATCTACTTCAGTTTTCTAGCTTTTAAAAGCCAGTTTTTCTTTAAAATACGAGGAATTTGCTCTTTTCATATTTGGCTAGCATAGCAGTATGCCATCAACCTTCTCGTTGTAAGGGGAGACACAACAGTAAAACAATAAAAGCGTTGATAATGACGACAATATCTATTGCCACAGTATAAAAATTTGATTTCCTTATAGCTCTAGTACAGTCTAGGGACATCGTGATATGACACATAAATAGATATGAGACATAAACGAAACACAAGGCAAAACAGTTCAAAGAAGCGACGATAAATTTTACTTGATCTATTTAGAGATGCGAACTAATAATATAAAAGTGATGTCAAGCCAACGCAATGATCATTGACTGTGACTGTATTGAAATAGATAGTCATATCTGAACTCGGCACAGATGTGAATACTGGCCAAAGTTTAATCGATGGTTGATTGGAACATTCAGGTCATCTAACATTAACATGCCAAATGCTCATACACCACGGTCATATAGATCACTCATCTCGTTAGATTTAGTCAGGGCTGCCAATTGTCAAATTGGCTACAAATCAAATCATACACAATTAAAGATATAATAGAATTAGTATGAAATATGAACATTGAAAGTGTTGTTCAAACGAGAAAATGCTATCGCTAAGTTGAAATATGCTTTAATGTTTATGATAAATGCATATGTATTTTAATCGTGTTGTTAAAGCCTTTAAGGCTGCGAGTAATAATGTCATTTTACTGTTGAGCTTTGTATAGATACAGAAAGACTTGGAACACACTTTATTATACCGGTCCAAGCCACAGTTGGCAGTATTTATAAAGCTAATTCCCTGTTTCCTGTTGACAACCCTGTTTCCGCTTATTTTAAAGGACACACCGAAACCGCTCGGCCTCGCTGCCTCCTCGCATCCCACGTGAGCTTGGGCAACTGGAGCCTTGGGCCGGCGCCAACGTGATCTAACTCTTACTTTCATTGTCCGACTAGCTCGATCAGAATGATACCTCCATTTATGCCCTTCTACAGACAACTGACGTAAGACATGCATACAAAGTAATGCATACATAGTGTTTTGCGCTCTTTGTTGATGCCAACGGTAATCAATTCCTATGATTTTATTGCGTTATCTTTGTTCATAATGGTCTTTACACTGTCCGTGTTATTGTCCTTTGTGCGTTTAACTGTGTAATCAAGAATATGATCAGCTTTCTCGACTTTGTATAAGTATCCTTTTTTTATCCTCTCATTTGTTTGAATCTGTATGCTGCCTTTTTGTCTATGATCCATATTTCTATTATGTTGACGCTCGTGGGTCTTAATACAAAGCATATATAGAATTGAGCCTCAAAATAAATATAGCGCTAGCGAATATGGTGTTGACCAAAAATGTCATAGACAACCTACATTGGGCAGTGTTTGTTCACGACGAGTCTGTTTTACTGCATGGAAACACACCGATTGCTTTATTATATTGATTTCTTTTAAAAAAAAACGTTAGTCTGCGCTCACTGTATTGGATATTATCAATTATTATTGCACTCTGCCTACCTGGAACTACTTGGAACTACCTGGAAGATATAATACATAAAAGTTATAAAAAGATAAATCGTTTGGGGTATTCCCAGAATGGCATTCGGTAATATTTCAAAATAGTATGTATAAGGAAGGAATGAGGAAGTATTCGTCAATTGCTTTACAATATAGAAAAAAAATTAATGCAAATGGATTATTTACAAAAGGAGTCACCGAGGCAATAACTAATTTCACCCAAAACCTTGGTCAGTAGTTTTACCCTTCCCAAGTCATGGGCGATACCCTAGTACCGTTAGCATTACTGTATTTCGGCAAAAAGTTGAAAACGAAATGTTAAAACTTAACTGGAACGCCTCATCGTTCCAGTTAAGTGCTTAAGGATAGAGACGTGTTTCATAGACAACTTAACTTCCAATATTTTCTGGTTTTTTTCTAAAATATTTTTTGTTTAATTACGAAACATGTAATATTCGTTCAGTATATGAATACGGTGAAAATTAATTCATCTATACACATAATTAAAATACGAGTATCTGTTTGTAATATTAAAAATAACCGCTTTTTACTAAATGCATATGTGTGTACCTATACACGTTACATATATAAAAATAACATTTTTTACATTTTTTGTCTGTCTGTCTGTTTTTTTGTTCCGGCTAATCTCAGGAATGGCTTCACCGATTTTGACGGGACTTCCACTGGCAGATAGCTGATGTAATAAGGAGTAACTCGGGCTACTTTCATTTTAGAATTAAAAAAAAAAGAACTAAATGGAGAAATTTGTACAAAAACAAAATATCAATTCACAAAATAGAAGAATTTAATTAAAATGAGCATAGGTATTTCTATACGCGAAATACAGAATTAATAAGTTATTGTAAAATCTGCGAACTGAACAATAACTGTTTTGTTAAATTCCAGGCGAACGAAGTCGCGGACACAGCTAGTATAACATATAAATAGTGTTTGGTCAGCACTGGCCAGTAAACGTTGATATTCTCGTTTAGTGAAGAATAAACTAGCTTCTAACTTCTAACGTTTTAATTTCTTAAAGTCTACTTGGAATATCGATACTATTGTTCATAGTATTTATTTATTTTTCTGTTTGTCATACTGTAATGGCACAGAAGTAAGACTATGAATACATGAACTACGAGTTTGTTTCAGAATTTTTATTTGTTAATCATTTGATTGTAAATTAATTAAGGTTATATGAAGTGGAATAGTCTCATTCGGTTATATTCAGAAGAATAGTCATTTAACGAATATTGATAATTGACTGCCTCGTTGGTCTAGTGGTTGCAAGCGCGACTGCCGAACGGGAGGTCCTGGGTTCAAATCCCGAGTCGGGTACTATTGGGTTTTTGTAATATAGAATTTCTATTAGTGACTCGAAGTCTGGATCTGTGCCCGGTATATAGCAATATGCTCACCACCTATTCCATGGGACGCAGACATGACTGGTGAAACGTGGGATTGTACTACCCTCCTCTACCTACCTAAATTTTAAGTATTAATATGTAATCACTATACATATGTACGTATATACATAAATATATACTGCTGCATCTATTTCTATCGTCAAGTAATTGTACTATCTTTGCCAGTCCACGTGAGTACTAGAGGCGGCTACTCAGTCCTCAAGAGTCCTAACGCGTCTGTGATTAGCTTCGAATAGGAGGTACCTGCACATTGTCTTTTACATATTAATTCAGAAACGTGGTGATATTGGACACTTTAAGACGTTTGCTAGTTTAATATTGTTTGCAAAATGATTTTAAATACCAAAATTTCTTATATTAAAAAATCAAATCATATTTATCATTGTCTTCGTCATCAGCCACAGTCCACTGCCGGACTAATCGCATAGTTGCCATGCAATTCCCAATCTGCAAGTTTCAGGGATTGGTGTCAAAACCAATTAATTAATTCTCTAAATACGCTTAGACTTCAAAGACGATTTTAAAACTATAATTTGACCACAGTTTAGTCGAAAAACCGCAGTGAAGGGAGCGTGTTTCAAGGCCTAGATTGAAAAGGGATATCGAATTAGCTTTGGATAATGATGGTGAACAAATAACAGTGGGAGTTCGTGAATAGAAACATTTCCGACAGCATTGGTGTATTGAGATAGGTTCGTGTGGCGCGGTTCAGTGAGACGCTTTCGACGACCACCGAGCCGTGCTGCTTTCTACTGTGATAGCGTACCATAGCATTCCTCTGATTTACCAGGGTAATATAATTACTTTGTTCACATGGACATCTTTGTTTTAATATATACTGATGTAACTAGCTTTAGCATGCGCCTTCGCATGGTATGTAATGATATCTGAATCAGTTATTCCTAATGTATTACCATCCTCATAGTTATTGTTAAGTGCTTGGAATACGATTAAATTTCAAACGAATATGTATTTAAATGAGGTTATTATATTCATGTGTTGCTAAGTAAAACAAATGGATATTCGAACATACATTTAGCTACATTTCATTAAAGAAATTTGTTACATAATTATTCGACCTATCTACTCAATTACAACTTAGAATTTAAAGATCGAACGCCGATAGATAATAAATAAACTAATAGATAAATGAATATGTGAATAATAAAAGAATAAATGTGTAAAAGAATTAATGAATAAATAAATATACTTATTAAATATCTTAAGACATCTCCACACGGTCATCTAACTTCGAATATGATAGGGCCAATGACTTGGTAACCGTACAGCTATAAATAGTCACATATGTACATAAAAACATACTTTTATATATTGATATTTTTAATTACCAACTAAATTAAATATTTTGGTCCGCGTGGTGTATACTGTGTATTTATTTGTAACACGCCGTACGATATGTTACACCAAGTGCGTAGGCTTAGCGGAATTCATACGGTTTCTTCCACTAAGTAGATATACGAGTATAATGTTGCATTAAATCAAGTAGCAGACACCTGAGTATTGATCATATATATTATAATCAAAATCAGTTCACTTGCTATTGTATGTGTAGCCGGTGCATGGCAATAGGCTCACCACCTATTCCATAGTGGGACGTAAACGTAACTGGTGAAACTGGTGGGAGTGTTCTACACTCCTCTGCCTACCTCTTCGGGGATAACAGGCGTGATTTAAGTTTTTTTTTTTTTTTAAATCAGTTCAGATGATTTCTTACAAACCTAAACCTATGTTTATGAATTTGGGAGATTTAATTAATTGTATATGAATTGATGTGTAGCAAATATATTTAGCTATTCGCATCCAACCACTGCCAGCCACTTTGCATATATCGTCACTCCAACTTGCTAGAGGGCGTCCCACGCTACGTTTGCCAAATCGCGGTCTCCACTCCAAAACAGTGGTTGGATACGAAGAGCTGAAGATCGAACTCAGTGGCGTGACATTGGAGAGGCCAATGTCCAGCAGTGGACGGGAGTAGGCTGATGATGATGATGATGAAATATGCTTATAAAATATCACACATAATTGATGAAGAAGTTATAAAACATATATATTTATTTATAATATGTCATACATAATTCATTAGTTTTTATAATAATAATGTCATAAAGTGGAATACCTCGTGCCTTAACATATAATTTAAGTTTGCTGCATAGCAGCAGTAGTATTTCAAGCGCTGTTTCTTAGTGGCAGAAATAATTTTATGCTAAAGTCTGGATATAAAATATATTTCTTTAAAAATAATGTATATTCTAATTTTCATACAAGACATTAAATTAATGTAATAAGATTCAATGAAATTGTTATAAAATCTCGAAATATATAATTTTAGATAAGAGAATTAAATTAAATAAGTAGCAAATTTATTTAAATATTTAATATGATTCACAAAAACAACTTATGTTCAATGCAAACGTGCGTGAATTCGTCATGAACATGATATAACTGAGTACTGCTGTAGAATATAAATAGAATCTAATTAATGTGTATGTCCGAATGTTTGACCAGCAATTATATGGAGTCTTAACTTACCTTAGTCATTTTGTGTCTGTCACTAAATAATGAATACGAGCACGTAATTATTGTTCACTAACATAAAAGTTGGAACGAGATAATGTAGAAACGTAAATGTCAATGTAAAAAGTGGGTCAAAGTGTAAACCCATTAGTCATTTGGTACTGAAAATGCTAGGTTTCAAATTCATTTTTGCGTATACGTCACTGATTGAGCGCCTCATGAATCTAAATGTCTGTTAGCGTTAGCCAATAGCAAGCAACGATTTGCGGTAAACGCGATGGTTGCTAGTCGATTATTCTCAGGCGTTCTATTTATAAGTTCATAAAATCTTTTTTTTCGTGTTTCAACCACTTAATATATAAATTGAATTGTTATGATTGTTTCAGTACGTTTTGTCCTAATCATATTTGTTGTCAATTTCAGATTGGGGCGTCAATAGCGAGCCTGGAGAAGCGAGCGAGCCGGAGGCCGGTCGTATGCGTCCCGAAGATTATCGTCTCGTGTTCCTCAGTTCGGATTCATCGTGCCGAGAGGATACTGAAGACTCTTCATCGACTGCTTCCTCTGCTGCGCCCCCCGCGCCCGACGACTGTGACTGGGACTATTTCGAACCCGGCGCGGCGGCGGCGCAGCCCATTTTACCCTCGCCTAAACACATCCCCCAAGCTTGCCCACGAGCGTGTTCTTGCGGTGCTGAACCACGGATAGTTGCTGTACCGGTTCCAGTACCTGTACCTGTACCAGCCGCGCTCTGGCCTGCTCTACTAGCCTTTCCAACCCAAGCACCGCCTACGCCACACTGGAATACTTATCCAGGATTTCCTCCTCTAGATGCCGCTGCACTCGCTCGACTCACGACAGCCGCTGCCGTGGCCGTTACCGCGGCCGCCACCGCTTCCGCCTCCGCGATGCCGCAAAACAGACTCGAGATGACCGTCGAACGAACTGATAAAGCGATACAGTCCGAATGTGTTCAAGCGCCGGAGCCCCGAGATAACGATAAGACCGATAACAATATTGAACGCACAGTCGAGCATGGCACGTCAGACGAAATCAAAGTGATCGCCGAGGAAGACGATTTATCAATAGTACCAGAACTGCCGGACATAATGCCTGACCACTTAGATGCCGAAAAAGCATTTCCTTCATCTAATGAGTCCGCTAACTCCAGTGATTCTGAAGGGGAAGTCGCTCATAGAAGTTATGATTTACGAAGCGGTGCACCCGAAGAGCCTGCGACGTCAGATGAAGATTCTGAGGACTCGGGAGGTGGCGGCGGACAATTTTCTCGTGTATTCGTAGTTAATCCTGCTGACTCTTCATCAGACTTAGAAGATAATGCGGACAGTAGCGGCATAGATTGTGATGACTCCTACGATAAAAAATCGGACAGCTTAGAAATTATCGCGGTAGAAATGATTATGCAAAATGAAAATAACTTAAATATGGAATCCAACGAAAATCATTCTCAAAACAATAATGAAGTCGTCTTGTTAGAATCAGTTAGTTTTAGTGAGGAGTGTCCTGTAATTCTATATTCAAATATGGATGAAGGAAGCAGTGAAAGTATAATGAAACGTTCCAATTTTATTAAGTTTTGTGATGAAAATATGCTGCAAAGTGAAACCTGTGAAGATTTTAATAGTTTTAATGCAACTTGCAGTGACAATTTAGATAATGAAGATTATTACATCGATAAAGATAATAATCGCAGTCTAAGTGTGTCCGAGAACATCGAGTACGATTCATTGGATAACTCAACTACTATGGGTAGCAATATGAAAGTAAAAGTCTCAGTAGAGTTGCCTAATGACCATTACAATAAGAAGGAATTTACACATAGCGATACGTCGCTTGGATACTTATCAAAACCATCACCGTCCCCCGAGCCAAAACAAGAGCCCAGCTCACCGGCTGTTGATAAAATAGACTTGTTTAAAGGTATTGAAAGGACGCTTAGTGAGTTGTTGAAGAAAGAATTATTAGACGATCAGGGGGAGGAGAAAATGCACGGTCTGCGGCCGGTTTGCACTACGGACACGGAGGGGGGCGCGGGCGCACCTGCCGCGACAACAGTTTGCCGCTCGCGCACGGCCGGTGTGGACGGGTCCGCGCGTTTCACTAGCCGCGTTATGATAACGCACGATCGTGTCTCCGTGGTCACATCAGACACGACACAGCTCATGCTTGATATTACAGTGCATCACACAAATTCACAAAACGAAACGGAACCCAGCTCGGACGTGCAAGAGAACGAAATTAACGAACGAATATCCGACGACGAATCGCCGCAGCCTTCGGGTGGAGTGACTGTTGTCAGTAATGCCGACACTCTCTCGGCCGTCGTATGCCTGGAGGAGGGGTTAGCTGACGACGATTCGTGGGTCGAGGACGTCAGCCATGACGACGATGAGGGCACTTCGATCTCAGATAGTGATTCGGGAGACGAGGCCTCGTTACCCACCCGAGGGGATGACTTCTCATATTGTAGACGTTCCTTAGACTTTACGTTACACACAATTGTCGAGGAAAGTTGTGAAGAAAGCGAAACAGAACAAACGCCAAAGAAGCCGCGTCCTATATCTGCGACTGAGTTAGAGAAATATTTCTTCTTTGGCTTAGGCGAGGGGCGAAGTACTCGCGAAGATGAAGATCCAGTTTCAGAAACGTCAAGTGTGTGTAGTGAAGGTGGTGAATCTATTGTAGATAATGAACAGCCCAAGCGTAGTGGTGATAGTGATGAAATGGCTTCATCTCGTTTGGAAAAGTATTTTTTATCCGGGTTTATGGGATTTAATCAAGAGCGACGCGATTCGGACGGATCCGGAAGTGTTGGTAGTGATAGTGAAGGAAAGCAGAGCCCAGAACAAAGGAGAAAAAAGTTAGTACGCGCTCGAGGTACGCCGCGGTCTCATTCTTCGTCACTGGATAATTTGTTAACTGGAGAAGAGCCTTCACAAGATACCCAGGAGGTATCTGATGGATCGAGTACTGAAACTGAAGACCGTCATGAATCACTTGAAAGGCTCGATATTCCATGCGAGTCTAAACGTAAAAAACAAAATAAAAAGACTCGTGGATCCCCAGCGGACGAAAGACGACAATCGGTCGAGTTTCCTGAGGAAACTCGAGACGATACTAGGTCAGTTTCAGAAGGCGAAGATGGAAGATTAACTCCTAGACCTGAATTCCCACCTCTCGGATCTGAACTTTCGGAATCTAAAAAGCAAACTAGTAGAGACAGCGGGTTCGTCGGAAGTTGTGACGATTTATTAAGAAATGGAGATTCTAGTTCGGAGTTCACAAGATCCCACGAACCTAAAACAGAACTAGAAGAAATAATTGAGGAAGTCCGCCTGGAAGTCGATGAACGTATTGATCGCCCGCCATCGTCACGCCCCCCACCCAGTCCGCTTACACGTAAGGATAGCTTTAATAACTGGTCCTCCGACGAGGAAACCAATCTGATGATGACTAAAATGAGACAATTTTTCAAACAAATGATAAACACTTCAAATGTCCGCACTTCTACACCAGCATCATCGAACTCAGAAAGTTCACGTCCGCCTAAACCACCTCAATTACTATATTTTGAAAGTGAGCTCACTCGATTAATGAAAACGGTTCCGGGTATACGAGACGAGGAAGTGCGTGAAATTGTTGAATATTTATCAAGTGAAGATACATGGAGCGACTCATACGACTCGTCTGACTATGCCGGTTCTGACTTAGAAGGCACGGCAGCTAACAGATCCGCCTTAAGAAAACAAATATCTGAGAGTTGTCGTGAGATAATCGACGAGTTTGATAAAGGCACTAGCGAGGCGGGTTCTTTAGAACGCGATGCTGTCGGAGCTTATCAAAGACTGGCAGCTACATTGGGCCGAGCTGGTGAAGGATCTCCGCCTCTATTCGGCAAGGTTATGCGGCATATTGGCGGCAGACTAGTGGCGTTAATGCACGAAGTTTCAGGTGGTGCGTCTCCAAGTACGGATGACGACAGTGCGTCTGAACCGGGGGCTTTAGCTCGTAGTCGATCTCATGATATTCTGGAAGCTACGGCTAGTCGGGGTAGCGTCGCGAGTGATTGTGAAAGGTTTTCGTGGCGTGGAAGCTTCGAATCTGCGTTATTAGCAGCGGATTCGCGGGGAACATTGGGAGGTCCGGGATGTGAAGCCAGGCGGTCGCCGGCTGGAGCTGACCTGGCCGCCCAAAGGTCGCATTCGAGGAGCTGTGGCGCTATCGGCGGGAGCGAAGACAGATTATGGCGCGGGAGACGCCGAGCTTCAGCACCGGATGCCGAGGTAAGGCTTAATTTTTTACATACTATAAATAATCAAAACAACAGGTCTTCATTTAACAAAAGGCACACTCAAAACAATTCTACAGCTATTACATTTAACAGAGAACAATAATAACACATAAATAAGACGTACATATTTATTATATTCGTTTAATAGAGCGATTCATTTCGTCGATTTAATCTGATTTCTCCTTCAGATACCTAACGCGTTAAGTTAGTAGAACAACACATTCTATAACACAAAACGAATCATGCGTAAAAGGTTAGCATGAGTAGCTCCTACGCAAGGTATCAAGTATCACAGATAGTTATTTACAAACAAGAGTACGTGTTGATAAGAAATACTTGCTATTTTACTAATAAATGTTTCGTGAGTGATACGTGATACGCATGATTAAAAAAATACCGGCTTAACTCACGTACATTTTTCGGGATGGCCCGTCTAGTTTCGGACCTGTACCTAAATACTTGTTAATTATATCAGTCATGTTAGGTTTATTAGCGAAGGCATATTGAGTATATGAGTTAGGGAAATATTATTTTTCGTTTTATTATTTCAAAAACGCAACGTTACCCAATTTAAGTAGCTAATGGTGGTGACTTCACGGGAAATGATAATTACTGTGGTTATCTGACCATGAAGACGCTTCAAGGTATCATAATGACATTGTTCCTATACGGAAAAAGTAATTAGATAACTAAAAACTGTGAGTTACCGTTGTCAAAAAATGACGAATACATTTAAAAATAGAAGTAAAATAAAAAAAAAAACTGTCCGTTACGAATACAATGTATCTATATACGATATATTCATTACCTCAAATGTTATCAGATACATGTCGTATATAAACCATTTACGAAACCAATCTCGTACTGATCTGCAGCTTCATCCAGGAATCTCATCTCTCTTACTTCTCCCGACAAATATAAGTAACTCTCGTGTGATGGTAGTTACCAAATTACTATGGTTGCTTTATATACTGTACGTCAAAAATTTTTATGTTAACATTTTTGATATCTTTGTAACAACATTTTAGATTTTAATATTAGCACTGTACACCCTATCTTAGGTATGAAGTGAAATCGTAACATATTTTAAAATATTCATATAATATCACTTGTAACGGGGAACCAAAACATCGTAAAGAAATCTAGACATCTAGAGTTTTAAGTAAAATTCTGTATGATGTGTAAAGTCTAACAATCCGCACTTAACTGATGTGGTAGACTGAAATCGTGAACCCTCAAATTATGAGAAGACATCCGTGTCAAAGAGAAGAACAATTCAGAGTTAATAATAATGATTACTAAATAAAACCCGTAGTTAAAAATCCAGTTGAATTAAAATCCTAAATTCTTTAAATAAACTCAAACATAACCTCAGACTAATGCGAAGTTTATCGAACCTATTAAGCCTGCGTTAGTTGTTTCCTGTACAGCCGTGCCATAGACGAAATCTGCGATTGCCATAGACCAAACATTTCATCCATAAAATGTATAAATTGTACAGTAGTCAAGTAACGAATTGAAATTAATCATTTTAATCAGGGCGTGAAATTTACAATTACCATTGGACAACGCACCCTGTACTATTTCATATCGGGGAAATCAACCCTTAATTAATGTCCCCAATACACTGTTGGCAGTGGTAGCCTAATGGTTAAGAATTCAGCCTCTCACTCCGGTGGTGCTGGGTTCAAATCCATGGCGCGCACCTCTTTACGAAGGTGCGTTTTAAATTTAAATATCGCTTGCTAACGGTGAAGGAAAACATCGTGAGGAAACCTGCACCACTTGGAATTTATAAAAAAAAAAAAAAATTTTGGGTTTTGAAGTCTTACAACCCACCCCTTATTCGTAGAAGTACCTGGTAGGGA
>DWJK01004445.1:0-12007 GCA_018248815.1 Croniades pieria auraria
TTTTGCCCGGTGTATGGCAATATGATCACCACCTATTCCATGGGACCTTAAATGTAACTGGTGATACATGGGAGTGTTCTACACTCCTCTGCCTGCTCCTTCGGGGATTATAGGCGTAATTTTACGTTTTTTTTTTATTTAATGTACGAATCGCGAGCTTAATGCATAAAGCATTCGCAACCAGCTAACCATTTCATTAAATAGAGACGCGCAAAAAGAGATACATACCTACCTGCATATAAATTAAATAGCTAAGCTTTCAAAATATGATAGCATGAAGGATGTCTTATTATTATTATTATATGGCCACGCATCGTCCCTTTCAAGGTGGACAGAGAGCACGGAGGTCCTAATCGCGTTAGATTCTAATCAAAATTATAATGAGGCGAAATGAACAAATACGAATGACGGAACAACTGCATAAATCAACTTTGACAAAAGAACGACTGCAATAATTCTATGTCTAATAATAACACGATGTTGTTGAATAAGTATCATTGTTGCAACGGCAGCATAATTCAATCATTGCAGTAAGCTTAATGTTTTGCCCATATTTGTCGCGAGTTATCACTGCAATAAAGTGTAACGAGGTACGGTCTCCTGTTACGGAGCAGATTTAAGAACAAAAGCGTACTTCTCTATTGTCTACGGCGATGTCAAATTGTTGGGTTTTCAAACATCAGTTTTCTCGTTTATCATTGCTGATGCCTCGAGGTCGGATCAAAAAGGTAGCTCTCTGTCTCTCTGAGTAACACTACAATGCAACCAACAGAAACTCCACCTCGTGGAAGTCTCTTCGCAGTCCATTTCGCATCACCACTTCTCCTTCCGTCTCTCGAACTGTTTCTCCACTGAGGCGCACTCGAAATCGACGCGTAAATGCTCAGCACAAAAAAACGTGAGAAGTGCTACGAAGGAAACCGGTGTCAAAAGCGACTGTTGACACGTTCTTCGTGTAACAGTAAAAAGAGAATGGCGTGCGTGTTTCAGAGTAAAATGCGATATGTGTTAGTTAAGCGGAAAATGTATTGTGTACAACAACACTCGTACTACCATTGTAGGAAAGCCTGTTCTTTTTGTCACTGTAGTGGGTGGTGACCTTATGATCTCGTTATGAAATCGTGCGAATATTTATGTTTCATCATCATCATCATCATCATCAGCCTGCTCCCGTCCACTGCTGGACATAGGCCTCTCATATATTTATGTTTATCACAAAGCAATCCGATTTAGTGTCTATCTGTTCGTTTGTCACATTTATATGGTAATCTCTTCCGATCGTTTGGAAATAAAATCACACTCTCTTGATAGTGTTGGAACAGCATCGGATCAAAGGTTCAACGCTTCAAATGGGAATAAGCAATGCCCTCGTAACAAAACAATGGTGTGCGGGTGCAATTGGTTTTATGAGTGAAATCGTTGGAAGTAGGAAAAGGCAAATCGAACTATACTAATTTGATTCGCCTTTTGCGGTAATCTGTGAAAGCCGCGTTTACGGGCTCCGGGGCCATGTATGTGTTGGGTGTTCGTGGACTCCAACTCATATGGTAGAGTTGTGGGATTGTCCGAGCAATCAAAGTTCGATTTCGCCGCACGATATCGACTCTAAGGAGGGTTTCCCTTGTATTTGTAACACGAAATCGATAGACACACACTAATAAGGGGTGCGTGAAACTCAGTTCCGAGATTGGAACTGAATAAGACCGGATCCCTTCGGGTATATGGGCACGTTAAAAGCAATATCGTGAGCGACCACGCGAGTTCTAACAGCAATTGCAATAAATCACTCTATTCTGTGTACCGACGGCAATAAAAGCCTCATCGCACCTAACATGGCCAGCGCTGGGGTCGAGACGTACGCGTGACCTTCGCAGATTCACATTTGATAAGTCTTTTGGGACGATGTCATCAGAAATTGGTGTATTACGTGCTCGGTGGGCTAGATGATGTCGGTTGCAAATGTAGAGGCCGAGGAACAAGGACGCGCTCGTCGCGGCCGCTCATTAGCGAGCGAGCGAGCGGTGCACCGCGCCCGCTGCGATCGCTGATACCGAGCGTCGCACGAGTAAAGAATGTCCTATGAAGCACTTGCACGAGTGCCTTTGTATGGAGACAAACTCTATGATAGAGCAAGTCGAATCGATATAGTTCGATAAAATAAAAAAAAATCGTAATTGGGATAACACGAACAAACACAAATACATACGGTATCTTTCATTAATTCCTTTTACTCTGCAGCAAGCCACAAAAAATTACAACAAGCAATATATGTAAATCAAACCTAGATTTTATAATACATTCCATATAAGGTCTTTACGTTACACTAAATTCATTAGCCGCCAAATTTGGTTAGGTGACTTAATTAACAATGTTTGTTCACATTTGTGAAACTGTATCGATAAATATTCGAAACGTGGAAGGATTACAAGTGGATTCCATTTCGAAATTAAACCGTTAAATATATAATCGTGATCCAGCTGAATTAATTAGACAATAGAATGTCGTAGGCGATAGAAATTTTTGACAAATGACAAGCGAAAGCCTCCACGCGATTGAAAAAAATTTAGAGCGTCGTTTAGAAATCTATTATCTATGAATACAGATTAAATTAGTTTGACAATGATAAACGTCAAAAACAGCCATGATTTGACATTAATATGACGTTTCTTGATTATATTTCGTAACAGTTCCGCTTTATTTATCGTACAACTTTAACCAGTGACCTGGTAACATTGTTGATTTATTGAAATATTGTGTAAATTTATTTGATTTTCCTCTAATACTTAAGACATAAATAAATATGATATAAGGCAGTGTGGTGTAATAAAGAGGATGCAAATCAAACGCCGGTATCTAATTAGAGCCTCGATAATTAAGACGAGGCTCTCTCTAATCTTAATTATCCATCAAACGACTCAAGACAGCATCTGCGGCGTGGTGGAGATTATCTAAGGATTATTTACTCCGCTGCCGCCTCGTCGCCGTTATCGCGACTCTGGAGCTTTGAATATCGTGTGAAAGCCCCTTAATCCATTATTGGCTCGCAATATTCGACTTTTTTTTTCGATACTAGCAATTCATCATTGCCATTTCATTCCATAGACATTTGTACATAGGCCACTCGCAAACATTGCCGCAACTGCTGTACTACCTATTTTATTGATATGTCACAGAGTAACTCTTAACATCTCTCTCTCTCTCTTTCTCTCTCTTACCAAACGATTTATACTAACGCTTCAACATTACGCTATCTAGAAGTACTATAAATGTTCGTTCATAAGTAAACCCATAGAAATACATAGTTGTCATGCAGTTTTTATTCTATGACACTAAGTTTAATGTACCCAAACATGGAAATGGTCCAAGCAACAAAAATATTAATAGATATTGCTTCACAGTCAACGTACAACAATATCGATGTCGATAATAAAATTTCTATCAAGAAAAAACAAGCTATATTATTGTATTTTATCAATATACATAATAAACTTTTAAATGAAGTAAATGTGATACGTGGAATCCAAAACTTATTTCTGAATTCAAATACCTACTCGTAACTCGATCTAGAATCGAACCCGTGATCACTTGCGTCGGCACGAGCGCCGTGACGACAGCAATGAAAAACATATGTTTACAGTAACAACATATAAATTTAAAGCGCAATGACCTCTAGTTATTTTCGGATGTCAGTTTCATTTGGCAACGACTGGGCAATATTTGCCACCATTATTGACACTGTTATGATGAGAGACGGTTTTTCTTTACACAATCGTACATATGATTGTCAGTGAATAACCACTGGATTGGAACAAAGGTAGGCGTTTTTTAAAACGCAGCGTCTAAATTATTAAAACGTTGAGTGTGAACGTGCCCTAAGTTTAACAGCGACCTGTTGCCGGATTTGAGCTTTTAATGTTTATGTAATATAAACTATGAACATAAATGCAATTTTAATGAGTTTATTTATGTAATACTTTGTAGCAGGACATTACAGCTGACTATGTATACATATGTATACCGACATATGTATACCGACATATGTATAAGAATATAATGAATTTTACTGTAAGTCAAACCATAATAATATCAACGATGAAAAAAAATTTTTGTTGGCAATTTAACATCAATACGTTTTACTTACATACCTAGGTACATAATTTCACGCCTATTTCCCTCAGGGGTGGGCAGAGATTAAGGATTTCCACCACCTAATACAGTCCAGACAAACTTCTCTTTTGTATGTATATTAGTCGTCTTACATGCTCATTAATTTTTTTTTTCTATTATGAACAAATTGCATTATTTAAAAAAAATCAACATGTAATTGAATATTAGCCGTTCCGTGTTAATAGAATTAACCTACTCGGTATATGAAAGAGAGGCGTGAGCAAACGAATCTTTTCGAATTAGCATCCTTCACATGCGGCTCCAGGTACCGGCCGCGGTGTGAACTACTAAAACTTCACACCGTCCACGCACACGAGTACGTGGAAACGCATAAGAATCTCAATCTTAATTAGATGTTCTTTTCACTCTATAATTGAGCGCGGTAAACAAACTGGTAACCTGCTACCGCGATTATGAATCTTACGATATGAGACGTAGGGTTGAAATTAAAATTAGGAGTGTGCCGACGACGGTTCGGGCAAGAAATGCTCGGCTCAAAAACGCCGTGTGCACACAATCGCCGAGTTCCTAGAGTCAGCCATGTTGGAATGAAAAAACCGCAGGCGATGGAACTCGGACGAGAGTGTGACCCGGTCAGCGCGCGGAACTGTGTATGGCTGAAGCATGGTGTCGGCTTAATTCAATTATCTGTTAACTGGATTATCACTGGAGCTTATTCGCATACTCGAAATTCCTATCTTTTATCTCACGCTCTGGACCAATATGAAATCTCATGGTTGTAATAATTTACTAGCGCTATTACCTTGAAATTGGAAAATTTATTGCGTCACACCTTATGGTGAGGTAAATTTTGATTTTGAATGCAGAAAAGATTAAAAAATATAGTTTGCGAATACATCAAAATACTAAAGATATGTATATTTATTTGGCATTCGATAATGCTTTATAGTACCTAGATGGTAAGAGGTGATGTTGGACAAGCCATCGACGTAGAAACTGGCAAAGAATACAAGGTTTCGCACGCCCACAGTAATTATTACTTTAAAATGAAACGATTACAAAAAAATATATTAAACATTAAGACCTATTTATACATATAATAAAACTAACTGATCGCTGTCTGTACATGGCAAATATATTTAAAAATTCATAATAGGGTGCCTTTATTTACGCAAGATTACCCACAACAGTGTTTTTTCATTTTGTCTGTATGTCTGTGTGTTTGTGCACGATAATCTCAGAAACGGCTTATCTGATTTGAATGCAGTTTTCAGGATTATATTGTGATGGGCTTCACTTAACATTTACTGTTTTTTTCATTTAAATTGGTTAACAAATAAAGAAGTTATGTCAATTTATTTTTTCAAAACTTACGACGTACGATTTACGCGTACGAAATCGCGGGCACAGCTAGTTAATCGTAAATACTATTATAAATAACTGCCGATCATGAAGTTCTGGGTTCAAATCCCGGGTCGCGTGCTACTAGATTTCTCTAATTTCGAATTTCCAGTAGTGACTCGGAATCTAAATCTGTGCCCGGTGTATGGCAATAAGCTCACCACCCATTCCATGGGACCTAAACGTAACTGGTGAAACGTGGGAGTATATTACACTCCTCTGCCTACCCCATCGGGGATTACAGCGATGTTACGTTACTATCATAAATAAAGTTTTTGCTATTCGCATGAATATAACAAGTGGTAAGATGCGTTCAAATGATGATGCGCGGATGACAACATCACCACGCCGACCGGCTCACCTTAAGACGGCGATCGCAGCGAGTCATAGCGCAAGTTTGACCGATGTCCTTCAATGTACACACATCAATTAGTCGTTAGTGGGGTTGTCTAACAAATTGCGTTTTCGATTGAAGACGGTTCATCTGACCTTATCAACGCTGACGTCGTAATGAGATAAATATACACGGCCAAATTACGTACCGACTTAACACACGCATGTTTTTTCGACACTTTTGGAGACTTGTCTTTTGTACTTACTGCAAGTGACGGGAGATCATGACCAAGAATCTCGGATAAATCGCATACTAGTCGAGCTATTCCCAAAAAACAAAATTTAAAACTAAGCTACACACACACACACACACATAGACACAATAAACAGCCGTGACAAAGAAAATTATGGCGAACCACAAAGTTTCGACAGGATCATAAAACGTTTATGACTTGAACATTCTTTTTTTTATTTCGCCAACGGTCATAAAAAGCTTGTACCATTGACAAATACGTGCATACATTTGAAGGCCGACAACGACGTTAGGCAACGGGAGCGGCTGTTGAAGTGAATAAATTATTATCGTTACTTGTATTTCAGATTTAATAGATAGGGTGTTTATCGTAGCGGCGCTTGCTTATGGTCGATTCATACTGTACATACCCATTCATGATTGTACATACCCATTCATGATTGTACGTACCCGTTCATAATTGTACATACCCGTTCATGATTATACGTACTCGTTCATGATTGTACATACCCGTTCAAGATTGTACATACTGGTTCATGATTGTACGTACTAGTTCATCATTGTACATACCCGTTCATGATTGTACATACCCGTTCATGATTGTACATAGTCGTTCATGATTGTAGATACCCGTTCAACATTGTACCATACTGGTTCATTATTGTACGTACTAGTTCATGATTCTACATACCCATTCATGATTGTACATACTAGTCCATAGTTGTACATACCCGTTCATTATTGTATATACTCGTTCATAATTGTACACACTAGTTCATGATTGTATACACTCATTGGGCACTGTAATTCTCGATTCTCTTCAGTAAATAATGTAAGCGTCGAATCTCCACTATTATAACATAGGCAGATACTTTTGATAAAGCCATGCCTTAATATACGGATGTGCAAATACTACATCATGTTATCTATGGGAAAAACGAAAAGCTAGCTTATTGACGTAAACATAAACTGATCTTGCGATTTAAGGTTCAAAAGGCATTCTATGTATATTTAAATTAGAGGATTATTTCTTTTTCTTTTATAAGTTACATGTATACTCGCATGATCAACAAAGTCAACCAATAAAACGAGAACCTAAAACTATAGTACTACTAGCAAAAAAAAAGGAAGTTAAATTAAGACATTGTCCTCAGATTATCTTTTATCTGACACATCATACAACAAGTATTATACGGTCGAGTCTTTATGCAATGGCTTTTTTATATTCTTGTCCACGTGTGACATTATGCCGAAAACAAGCGCATCATCGCGGTGTACACGGCACTTTATAACGGCCGCCATTGTGTTGCTGTCAAATTTGAGTGACATTACGCGTTCGCTGGGTGTGTTTGGGCATTTTGAGTTTGACGTGACTTGGGCGTTTAATGTCACCAATGGACGTCGAAACGGAAGTCTTATGGACAGCTGTCACGACCCTATTGTTGGAAATGATTTGCAATGGTTATTTGCGTTTCGCACATTTGTAACGAGCAGTGTCACCTGACATAAGGGTATTAATGGTGCGGTTGATGATTTTTTCAGATAAACCATATAAAATTTTATCATATATATAATAAAACTGTAACTGATCGGTGTTTGTACATGGCAAATATATTTAAAAATTCATAATGGAGTGCCTTTATACACGCAAGAGAACCGAAAACAATGTTTTTTCATTTTGTCCGGTTTATTCGACGGTTATCCGGTTTATCCGATTTGAATTCAGTGTTCAGAATTATATTGTGATGGGCTTCACTTAACATTTAGTGTCTTTCAAAATTAAATCGGTTAACAAATAAAGAAGTAATGTTAAATTATTTTTCCAAACTTACGAAATCTACGCGTACGAAGTCACGGGCGCAGCTAGTATTACTTAATTTTGTAGAAGTTTCTCAAAGGAACGTTTAAACTTATTACTGCATTACCTTAGCTTTTTTCATATATAACATGAAATTAAACATATATTAATAACGTGTGTATTTAAGTCAATAATTTAAATGTGCGACCATTGCGATGAAGCGTTTTTATTTTTTAAACTTAGCAAATGAGTATGCTGGTACCTGGTTATTCACCTGATATTTAAAAGACCATTGAAGCCGAAGAACATTCATATCCAACTATACAGGCGCTGGAGGTGTGAGGGACGTCATATGAAGACAGTTATAGTAGATGTTCAGAATCCCGAGAACTTTAAGTAAGTAAGTTTCATCAAATGTTAGTTGTTTCTATTAAACGCTCTTTCAATTCACAGCAATGTTTCTGTCGTGGAACTTTTACGTGATTCTCAGGTCAAACATTTCCATATACTTATCATAATTATATCGGGTGCCTACTTAACATAAATCCGTCATCTTGACCTGCCAAACGCAAGACACACGTCATTCGCAAAGGACGCCCAAAGGCCCACGCGTTAAAGTAATCACACATAGGCATGAAATATTAAATATGCATTACTATTTTCAATGTAATACGGGTTTAGTGGCATGTATGTCACGAATATTACGGCCAGCGGTGAATGTAAGGTCAAGTAGCAACTATATAAAATGACAGTCCGTTCGTTAGCAGACCCCGCGGGCGGCTCGCCTCTACAGTGTGCGACCAGCTTTAGTTTCACAAATGAATTAATGCATGCAATTGTGATACGTAATTTAATTGGCGTATGCGATAGATTCGTTCGACGTGTGTGCGAAAATCGGCTGCAAACTTTTTGGGCTCGGTGGCAAACGTTGTTACACTACTGTAATGGGATTATATCGTACTAATTGACTACGATCGCTACATGCGCCCATACTCCCTTCGCGCGGGGGTTACGTTTACATTTCTTCATGTTGTTTCGCAACCAATTGTTATGAGTTTAATGGGATCATTGTGTCACAAAGTGGCTGTTGGCAGTCACTCAAGGTGAACAGATAAACAAGACAAAGTACAAAAACAATTATTTTAAGCGCTACGGCCTTGCATAGTTTCAAATCTTAATTATTTGTTTTTATCGTTGGTTAGAAAAACTCAAAATTGTCTCAATGAATTCTAGCGGAAACGATAGGAGACCACACAACTTTCACAATCCTTGCGTAGTAGACATTATAAGAGGACTCTCTGAGCGCCTACCTTCAAGTCCGTATCACAGCGCTCCCAGAACAAAACGCGCGGAAACCCAATCGTCCACTTATAAGGATCAACTACACGTATCAATAAAACCATTCTAACATCGAAAATGGTATTTAATATTTAAGATATGCAACAAATAAGGTAACTAGATTAAGTATTATGAATATGAATAAACATTTTGCATAATGCGAACAACACGAACAGAACATAATTTTCTAAATCAATCAATTACGCAGTCGGCAGCGGGTATCCGCTGTCATTTTAATAATAAAACAATTATCTACGCGCTCACTAATTATAGCTCGCAACGGAACGTTGAGATAAAGGGCGCCACGGTTGACGGTTGTTGTTTCAATTACCAGTAATTGTTCTGTCCGAGGCCTTCGTACCTAGAGCTCTGGTTGTTTCATATCGCCGGCCTATTTCCAACCAGCTTTGCTCGACTCCTAATTATTTCACTCCATACATTGTATGGCGTCCTTGGTTTCTATATTTTTTTTTATACTAGATCATTACATTAGTAATACTAAAGTTAGGAAAAAAACAGAGATATACTGTGTCCAACAGTGGTAAGCTGAAAGGATTGAAAATGACAAAATTAGCAAAAATCTTGAGAGATAATTATTATCGACGACCCTTCCTCACGGCTCTCTAAGAACGAGTTAAGAGAATGCATCACAACCTTCACCTAATTCGCTTACAGAAAAACTCGTTATTTAAAAAAAACATTCCAAATTCAATACAATAACAGTAACAAGCGAGAATGTTTATCGATGAAAAAAAAACAAGAAACAATACGAATTACAAACGCAAAAGCTTTTCAATGCTAAGGCGTGACTTCCCGGAAGTGACACCTGAGCCACAGTCGAGCGTGGCCGTTGGACACTCAAAAGTTCCTTTGTTAAATCTTATAGTTAAGAGCACAATATAAACTTTACAGGCATTACGTTCTTACGGCGATTGCGATATTGAGACGTCCATTAGAATCGGGCAAGAGACGTGAATGACGAATACATCATAACACACGCTACAACACACAAAGTGCTGAACGACGCATTGTCATTTCATAGTATCATTAAAAAAAAACACATTTTTATGTAACACACAGATTTACAACGAAAAATGTTAACGTTGAGTTCCTACGAGAGAGGTGCGCATCATAATATAATAATGAGGGGATGGATGCAGAGAAGAGGAATGCGCATAATATGCATGGCATGACACGAATATTATCATGCATTTAAAGATATGCGGCGACATGAACTACGAGAGCGGCGTATGACAATGAATATAACTACGAGGCAAAGTAATTGCGCATACAAAAAAAAGCACCGTAACGGCAGGGCACAAATAAAAATGACACGAGGTATACGTAAATAGAACAAGTCAACGTTGTCGGTGATAGAAGAGGATGGCAAATGGGAGTGGGAATAGGAGAATACTTAACTTCATTCGGAGATTATAAAATGGCAAACGACATTTTGTTTGCAAACGCTTCATTCCAACAGAACAGTTATATACTCGTATGTATAGTGTCCAAAACGGTGTTGGAAAAATGCCGTAACAGTACTCAGTCAGGAAAACTGAACAATGGCTACCTATAGGCAAGTGAAAGCTTGGACTCGTGCATTCAAACAGTTAATATCCGTATGGAGTCCAAAAAGCTAGGACTTAATTCCGGGGTCACCGATACTGCTCACCAATAGACTAAAGATGAGAAGCATAGAACAGATGAATACATAACTTCCATTTACTTCCATGTATAAAAAGAGTGATGAAGTACTAGAACTACGAGAGGTAGAGGACTTGTGAGGATAGATGTATTTGTACTTGGTACTCTCTGCCTACCTCGTAAGAGACCGGACGTGAAGCCACGCCCCTAAATACATAAGAACTAAGATTGTTTTAGAAACGAAGATAAAGCTCAAGCAATGGACATCGCCACCTGCGCCTCGGCACTCCATGTCACATCCAAATGACGACACTTGCCATTAATCTTCCCTTAACCCCCGGCCGTTCTATGAATCACAGCGCCACGTGTCCGCGGCGATTAGCACAACGAGGCACGTGTCTCGCACGAATTCGAACCCTTAAATAGTTTAAGCCTTCATACGACCCTTTTAATAAACGATTGTAGTGATGTTTTTTATACACTATCAAGAAATAATAATAATAATAAACAAATATCTCTTGGTATCATAACACTAAGTCAACAAATATCTCTCGTCTCACGTGGTTATGATTCCAAAATTGTATAATTCTGAATGTTTGCTACCATAATGAGACGGCCGATACATACATGCACATTTATATGATACATTATATGACTGCCTCGTTGGTCAAGTGGTTGGAGGCGCGATTGCTGAACGAGAGATCCTGGGTTCAAATCTCGGGTCGGGTACTACGAGACTTTTGTAATTTAGAATTTCTAGTAGTGACTCGGAGTCTGGATCAGTTCCCGGTGTAAGGCAATGGCTCACCACTTATTCTATGGGACTTAAACGTAATTGGTGCAACGTGGGAGTATACTACACTCTGCGGCCTACCCCTTCGGGGAGTACAGGCGTGGTATTCCGTTTTTTCATTCTGTATCCATACACAGAACTGTCGCATTGACTGTGTGCGACTGGAAGTACTGATCCCCGTTTCAGTACATTTCTATACCCATCATTATACAAAATAAACGAAAACTCACATCCACGACTACACAGTCTCCGCCGCGACCTCGCTGCAAGCGGCGGGAGCTCATGAGGAAGGACCTCGTACAGGTCCGAAACTAGTCGG
>DWJK01004446.1:0-12006 GCA_018248815.1 Croniades pieria auraria
GGTTAAGGCCGTAGTCCTCCACGCTGGCCAAGTGCGGGTTGGCGGACTTCACACACCTTAGAAACATTTTTTTTTCTTTTTTTTTTTTAATTCTAAGGCATGCAGGTTTCCTCACGATGTTTTCCTTCACCGTTTAGCAAGTGATATTTAAATTTAAAACGCACATTTTTAAGACGTGCGCGCTAGGATTTGAACCCGGTCTCCCGGAGTGAGAGGTCGAATTTCAAACCACTAAATGATTAATGAAAAAAAATGATTAATGAAAAAAAATGATTAAAATAATTTAACTGCACGCGTATTATTGAAAAAATGTTTGCTAATAGATTACATAAATAATTAGATACAGAGAAATGCTGACTGTGAAACTGACTTAATAAAGTGTTACGTTTCAGACAATCAGATAAAAGGCAACGATCCCTTAAACTTCTACATTCATAAAATGAACAACATGCCCAAGAAATTGATAGCTTTATGTGAGGAAACGTTAGTGAAGAGAAAAGAAATAATAGATTGGTTTGATACACTGAGAAACCAGGAAAAGGTAATGAATTACCCAGTTTGGTGCAACTGTATTTAAATATATAAAAGTAGTAACATCGTAAGAATCTAACAATAGAGATCTTAAAAATTTTGGTAATGTATTATACATCACAAAAATTATTAAGATCTGTACTGTACTTTGTTCTTATCTGTAAATCCAGATTTCTTTTATAATACGAAATATTATAAATTATAATTATTATATTCAGTTATTATTTAAAAAAATAAATTATTTCAGGGTTGTACGATGAGCAGTCTGAAGAAAAAAATTAACGAATTTAATTCAGAAAACGAAATGTTAAACAGTTCACTGGGGAATGTAAAAACTGAATTTGTTAAAGAATTAAACGATATTTTTGATTTTCTGAGGTAAGCAGTCCAATCTTTTGATAACTTCCATACACCGCAGAGCTCGCTATAATGTTTTCTAAGCCGTAAGAAATCTGCTAACCCACTTTTGGGTAGCATGGCAGAATATGGCTTCAGTCTTTACCGTTCTAAGAGGAGAACCCTGTTCAACAGTGGAACGATTGTCGGATTCATTTTGACGATTATTCTGATGACAGAAACTGTCATGTAATAAAAATATTTAATAATACTTAAATGTTATAACAGGAAGTGCGTAAATGAAACGATTGCTCTGCAGTTACGAACGGAAGAGTTGACATGTGCATTTTCCGATATTAATTCCAAGAACACTGATCTCCAAAAACAGATGTACAACGCTGATCAGTGCAGGTCATACAATAATAAAAGTAAAATATCGGTACGTACAGTTTTTAACACCCCTTTCAATAACACTTAAAAATAGCAAACGTAGATGATAAAAGTTGATTAAATGTCAAAAATGCTTGTATTCATGTTGATTTAAAGTAATACATTTACAGTCACTATTTGATTTAAATACGGTACGTGAGTTACCTACCTAGTAACAATGCAATATGAGCGACTTTTTGTACTTAAATTTTAATATTTACTTTCATTTAAACGATGTTATTGTCTTGTTTGAGAATAAATTTATTAAACCAAATAATGAATACAGGAGCTAGAAAAGCTTTTAAAAGAAGAAAAGCAATTCAATGCAATAATAAAAGGTCGCATGGCACGAGCTGAAGGTCAACTGAAGATCGGTGAAGACAGAGCCATGCAGTTGGAGACTGCGCTAAACCAAGAGCGCGTAAATACCAGAAACTTAGAACGAACTGTGCAACAACTAAGGGATCAAGTAAATAATACAATTATCATTATTATTATTATTTCATTTGGCGAGGTCTTCCATTAAGTATCTAGGGAATGAGAACCAAGTGCCAAATATCTCTATCCTTGCATACCTGACGTGCTTCTTTCGCATTCCTTACTATTATATAAACATTAATTTTCTTATACTACCTATAAACATTTTTAATATCAAATTTCAGAATCGCAGATTGCAAGTCGAGTTTGATAAAGAATTAGGAAAATTAAACCAATCAATTAAAGAAAACACATTCCATCTAGAAGAGATTGGAGATGCACGCGAGAAATTACAAACTGAGTAGGTATTATATTACGGTTTGACCACAAGTGCTATACCGCGCCTTGGGTATAACGACCCTAGGCGGGGCAGGGTAAAACATAAAAATGAAATACGGTTTAATACATCTTAAATCACAGAATTAATCTTGCGATATTCTTAATACTTCGTAAATAATTTGTTAGTTACGCACAATACTTACGTACAATACTATTTCAAATCTATTTCCTATACATTCACAAAAAACATTTAATAAAATTCATTCGATACAAAATAAACACTTACATTATTAGATTGCTGGTAACAGTAACACGAGTGGTCGAAAAATGTAATATCCGAAAAAGCTAAATTATACATATTTTCCAGAAAAGAAGATCTTGAAAAGCGGCTTGAGGAATTGTCAAGTCATTACGACGAATCACTTGATAACATTAAAAAAGAACAAAGCAAAAACGTCACGAAAATAATCGAAATAGAAAAACAATATAACGACGAAATTGAAGAGAGAAAGAAACGGGACACACAAATAGAATCGTTATGTACTCAGCTTAATGAGACTGAAATGCTATATAAAGATACTGCGAAGTCACTTGAAGAACAGAAATCGTTGCTAGGTAAGTAAAGTCTTGCAACTATTCACTTAGAATGCTGTGGATACTTTAGTAGTAGACCGTAGCATTTATAGATAAGCTTCCTATATAAAGTGATGCAAAAAATAATACGATACTTACATACCTTAAATGTTGACATAATTAAATAATTCGCTATTAATTAACAGCTAACAGGGAAAATGAAATGCATGCGCTGAAAATTGAATTAGATAAAAGAAACGCTGAAGTCGAAGACCATAGAGAGAGTTTATGGAAGCAAAATGAAACCATACAAGAATTAGAGGTTTTAAATCTTATACAATTAGTACTTTGAAATTAATGTCATGTAAAAGATAATTCATTTTTTTGCGGTAATTTATACATTTCCAATCTTTCAATCTAAAGCTACAATGTAAAGAGGATATTTAATGGCAACATGCATTCGGTTAGGAAGTCAACCACGGTGCTTAATTTTTTTTAAAATTTTATTAATAAAAATACTTGGCTTCAAGTAATGCTGGCAGTATACAGACAAAATCAATATGTAATTATATTTTTTAGAAAAATCTAACGAAGTCACTTGCCACGGAGAAACGGCTAAATAGTATGCTGAGTGATAAAGAAAAAATTCTGGCAGAATTTAAATTAAAACAGAAATCTCTGGAAGAACAGCTGCTTAACAGGTAATATAAAGCAATCATTTCTATTGTTCGCCTAGGAACATTTAAAACTATACAGATTGTGGTAACATTTTAGGGATTTGAAAATGAATCAATATGAAAATCAGTTATTGTCGTTGAAAAAACATTTAACAGAACTACAACAACGCTGGAGCGATATCGAGAATTTACGTATTCTTCCTGAAATGGTAAGACTGAGTGAATTCTAATTCAAGTATTTTCTATTTTACCAAGTTCATTAATCGAAAATACTTTTTTTATAAATGCTCAAAAGGTTAACGAACAAAATACGAAGCTTGTTGAAGTTTCTCGTCAAAATAGTAATCTGACTGAAACTATTGAGAAAAAGAACATTGAATTAGAACAGTATATTGTGGCCATCAAGGAACAAGAAAATATTCTTGAACGAAAAGAAAATACCATTAAACTTTTATTAGGGAAAGAAGAAGAACAGGAAAATATCATACGACTCCTTAAAAGCAATTTAGAAATGAGGGCTCGTGCTGACTCAGAGGTATTAATTAAATTAAGTTCTTAAGAATTATTGATCATGATAAATACTCACGAACTGAAATTTTTATTTCAGATTAATCAACAACTTATTGATAAGAAAGACGAAATTAAATTGTTTCAAAACAATTTAGACATACATAAACAGCAAATTGACCAGTTGGAAAAAATTATATTAAAATTGGAGAACGAAGTACAAAATTCCGCTATACAAAAAAGAAAGGATGAAGAAAAGATATATAAACTCGAAAAACACGTGGCTCAATATGAAACTTATCATTCAAAATATAAAAAGGAAATCGAAAATCCCGCTGATAATTTAGACAACTTGATTAAATTGCTTGAAGATGAACTAAGCAACCCTATAGAACAACATACATTTAGAGACCAAGATTGTCTAAGGAACAGTATTAACTTATACAATGACAAACATCAACCACAAAGTGAAGTATTTTTTCGAGAGCAATTGCAATCTGATAATTTAAAGGAACATGATTCAGTTCCTACTAAGATAGAAATGGGAAATTTTGTTAAGAAAACCTATGTACCTAATAAGAAGGACAGACTTCAATTGAATGACATTGACTGTAATACAAATGTTTTAGATCACAACGTCCAAAAATGTATACCTTTGTGTGATTCAGAAAATGGCCTTTTTCCACCTCCGTTCCTGGTAGCTAATAGTAATTTTATTCCCTATGGTAATGTAAACACTTTAACAAATTCTCGGGATGTTAACTTGACGAGAAATTTGCACTACATTGTATCCAAACACTTAAGAGATGAAAAAAAGCGTAAAATGTTTGACTTGGCTCGTCATAAGCTTTAAGAAATTTGTGTATTCGTTTTGTAAAATTCCAGTATTTGTACGTGAAATGCGGAAAATAAATAGGAAAAGAAATAAACGTAGTATTATTTAAAATTGTTTATTTTAAAAGAAATGCATGAATCTGCAACAAATAATCACAAATTAGTTTACATATCACTTTTCGATTATCAATTCTTTGATTAAGATAACGGAATATACTTATTGTTAAATCCAAATTCAAAAGATTAACAGAATACGTTCAATTAGGCGTATACAACGAATCAATCATCGTCAATGTATATATTTATCTATAAAATTATTTATATAAGAAAATCTTTCGAGTTTTTTTGCGCTGTTTCACAAAATGCTGTGTAGTAGTGTTGCCAAAAACAGCGCAAAATTTTTCAAACCCGGCAATACATTAGCAACGATTATGTTTAATTTGTTTTTAGGCAACGTTGCCACTTAACATAAATATCGTCAAATGCTATGTAATGCCGTTTTTTCTATGAAAAAAGAAGATGCAAAAAATAGATATGTTTTTCTATAAGTTAGTCAAATACTAAACTTGGATGTTGGATAGAAGATTGTGACGTGGGTGAATGGCGAGAACGTAATATTTCTCTTTCAAGCATAGCTCTGCGTCGCTCTAGCTGCGTGCGAACTCGCCCTTCTCTCTCCAACTGCAAGCTTTGCGCCAGCACTGCGCTTTCCAGTCTGAGTACTCGAGCACGCTCTGCCCGCAACGCCGTCCACGTATCGGCAGCTCCAGCACATACCGACGTTAGTGAACGAGACAGCTTAAAAATAGAAACCTGATATAATTTCTGGAAACAAAATATTTATTTGAATAGATTTGCTAAACTCGAGACAAATGCGATAAAGTGGAATAGCTTACAAACACGCCAAACGGTTCTATCAACTTAATTTTTTATATTATTTTAAATTAATGTACCTCTTTATAAGCGGAGTCGTCAATAGGATGAGGTTCACTTCGGCTCTCCAGGGAGGCGGCCAGCTCCCGCCGGGCGCGCACCATACGCGCGAACAGATCGGCGGCGCGCTCGTGCCTTTCAAGCATGAGAGCACGAGAAGCGGCAGCGGTCACCAACGCTGACCGCTCGCGGCATAGCGTTTCAACTTGCATATTTAATTCTAATAACTACATAACATAACTACGTTAGCTAAAACTATACACGAATAACCACCAAAGCTTAGTCCTCTACTAGAAAATTCACAAATTGCACAAATCTGCTTAAAAACAATACTTAAGAGCACCTTACGCTCGTACTATGTTTATTTATTACAGATAATTAGGTACAATTAGGTACATACGCCGAGTTGTACATATATGAGAGGAAAGGTATATTTATACACCCATAGTCATATCAATCGAAATAGCCAAAAAAAATTCTATAATCTGATAAATAAACCAATTCATTGGGCGGGGAAAATTCATTAGGTACTATCAGATAGCCTGCATGATACTATGTAATTTGCAGCCGTGTACATTGACTAATCATTAGCACGAGATCTTGCGATTGGGCTAATCGAAAACATGATGATAAATGATTACCTCCGTTTGTAGATCTTGAAATGTGACTTCTTTACTATAACAGTCGTAATTACGCAACCGTTTAATTTCAAGTCGCAGGGAAGCCATTTGATTTTCGTATTCCGTCATACTTTGTTCCCTTGTAAGATATTTAAATGTAAGTAACAATAAACTTTTCAAGTTTAACTCAAGTTTACGTGATAATTCTTGAATTATGTATCTATACGAGTACATACATAATTTTTTCATTTTCTCGTTGTTCTTCTATGACTTGCTGCAGTTTCATAATTTTCCGTTCTCTATTAAGCAGTTCAGCTGCAAGTTTATCTTGTTTGTCATTGCCTTCTTCTTGCTAGAATTAGGAAAAAAATAATACGAAAAATTTAATTTAATTGTTCTACATCATACAACACAATAGATATTCTAAGCAATTTCAGGAAAATGGATTATTTCTGTACATTTACGCATAAAGAAAACTGAACCTTTTGCGTAGAACTTAGGGTTCATAATAACTAAATAACTAATAAAAAATTGCTAACCCCAATAGCCCTCGCCGATACCTATAAATAATTGATTATTTTTAAGCCCCATATGTATAGATAATTGCGGCGACAAGTAAAGAAGTCATTCGAATTGTTTCTAGAATATTGAATTCCAATTCATACTATAACAATTATGACAATAGATTAAGTGACAGTTTTCAAAACATACCGCAATTTTAGATAAAGAATCCAAAAAGCTTTCTTTATCAGCTCGACTCTGACGCAATTCTTCTTCAGCGCGACCCAATGCCACTTTGGTTATTTGTAATTCTTTCCAAATATCCACTTCTCTATCGGATGGTTCATTTTCTGAGAAGTTCATTAAATAATTCTGGTAGATACATAAAGTACATAAACAGCTCGTAAATGTACTTTAATCGAGTTATGAGGACTAAATTATTTTGAAGACGAGTGGACTACATATTATTACAAAGATCATAACATTGTAGTGCACATGAGACTATTGTTTCTGGTTTGGTAATGAACTATATGTATATACTTATCTATGTATTTACTACGAAATAAAATGTGTCTACTACGGAATAAAAGATTTATTATTAAACCGCTTTGGTTATTTCCTTGTACCTTTAGAAGGTACATATTCTAAACATCGCCGTCTCTCGAAGTCAACCAGACGAACTGAGCGCTCGCGCAAAGAATTCAGCTGCTCTTCCAGCTCTCTTACACGCTTCTCCAATTCCGAAGCGCGCAACTCCGCTTCTTGTCTGTTCTTTTCCTTAAGAATTAAGACGTTAATTATTAGACCCTATGAGAAATTTCCATTTTACCCAAAAACCATATTTTGGCCGTTGTTAACCAAAAAAGCTCAACAAAGAAGAACGACTTTGGTATTCCTAATGGTCTAAGTATCATCAGCCCTCTAAATATGGTCAGCAAAATTGTCACCAGCGCCTGTTATTATTTACTTCGTCGATAGCTTAATATTCTTCAGATTGCAAGATACTTTTCAGTTTTATTCTTCTTGTAGTAATACCATGAGTAAAAGAAAGACTTTAAGACGTGATTTTCGCAATAAAGCGATAAGTTTATAAGTTTTTGAAAATAAAATAAAAAAAAGCCCTATTTTTATACTACCTGCTGATCAAACTGAAAGTGAGATTTCTGATGTTAAAACTATAGACATTAGAGATTAAGCTGTAGATGATTGGGACACGGATTCAAATTTCACAGACCAGTAAAGCTAGCGCGATCGGGATACACCTATTATTTTAACTAATCTGTGACACGATCCGCGCCCGTTCGACGCGGTAACGAAACTGGAAAATATGATAAAGTATTATTGATAAAAATGTTAACCATCTACTTCTTTTAAATTATATGCAGGTGCCATGAGGCACGGCTACTAATATTAGAAGATAACCCCAATATTCGATTTCGATATCGAATGAAAATCTAGTTTCTGCAAAAATATTGTGTTAGTAAGCATCAAAGTTTAGTTCAAGATATTCATTGTTTCATTAACAAAACAATTTTAAAAATCGATCGATAATTCTAGGATATTATATTTTTTCTGGACGGATTAGCTTTTTAGTTACTTGCGGTGTAATCAACATGCAATCGTGTAACTTCGTAGATGATAGAAATGAAACAGTGAAGGAAAGAACACATAGAAATTTGAAGAAAGATTACTAGTAAACACGCTACAATAAGCCAGTATTCAATGAAGTACAAACGAAAATGTTATCCTGGATCTGAACGAGCTACCAGCACCTGTGCAAATAACTATTGAATGAATAAATAGTGTGGAAAAGTGAACTAAAAAATTATTTCATGGACAAAGTCTGATAAAGACAATGTATTTAAGAAAGGTGACACGAATATAGACACTTCAAATGTTAACATTAATATATAGTTCGGTTAAGATTGTCAAAGACTAAGCACAACCCTGGCAGCCGAAAAGCTGTGCTCTGCGATTCCCAACTCACACATCCAGGGTGACAATTATGGGCAAAAATCCCAATTAGTGAAGGCCTATGATGACAGCGGTGATTTAAAATATTAGAACACTTTTTTAAAAGCTGATTTTGAAGTAATTGATGGAAATGTGTATCATTTATTGACCTAGAAATTCTGTGACAACTTTAAGAGTAAATAACATTCAGAAACTGGAAGCCTATCATCACTTACGTATTATAGATCTGATAAACCTTTGTTTCAAAATTCCAACGTGGCCGATTGTTCCATATTTCAATGGCGATTAAAAAAAAACACTTTTTGCATAAAAAATTGTGAAAAGATGTTGTTCAATTAAATAATAGATTTCTGGAGTTTTAATGATTATTATCATTATATTGCCACGCTATGTCCATTACGAAACAGTCCCAGAGCATCGAGTTACGAATATCTATCCTATCCTTATTGACCTCGCGTGCTTCTCTACATTCGTCAAACCCATTAGGTCCAATGATCTTAAGTAGTTTTTTTACTTTGTACATATGCAAATTGACAATTTCGAACTTTATATTAAAACGAGACATATTGGCACCTGCTCTGCTACCTTCGCCTGTAGCATCTCGGCGCGCGCTCGCTCCTCTCCACTCCGCGCCTCTGCCAACCGTTCAGCTGCTTCTGCCTGCTCTCGTAATTCCTTTACCCTATCAAATGTCCTTATGATTTTAATGTCTTATATCCACAGTTTTCAAACTAATCTCGATAATAAATAGCAAACCTAATTTCCAGGGCGTCGCGTTGCCGTGACAAAGTTTCAATGGTGATCTCCCCGGTTTTGGAAACTTCTATCAATTTCCTTGAGCGCGCGTCATAACTTGTTTCCCGATGACGATACTAAAAATTACATAAGATACATGTATCTAAATGTACATAATATGTACAACATTATCTTTCAAGTTAGCTCCTTTACCAATTGCTCGAGATCCCTATGCTTGCGTTTTGCTGTTTCAAGGTCGTTTTTCGTTTCCTTGAGCTGTCGTTCGAGCGTAGCGATGCGTGCTCGTGCGACGCGCAACATGCTCTCGGCTGCGGACACCACCTCCTTCAAAGACTCTCGAGCAACCCGTTCTTTTGCTAGCTCGTCTGACATTACCTAAAGTGCATTTTTCTTTAAATAGTTTGTCTAAATCGACATAATTCGATTCAATTATGAATACCGCAATTCAATAAATTTAAATATTTACTTCCATCAATATAGTTCACTATCAATACAAAATATTTTGCATCATATGCTAAATATAAAATTGTAGAAAGATGTATTTTTTCTTTATTGAAAGTTCTGAACGCATGTATAGATTGGGTAATGGCGTATTACTACATTTAATGGTTTAAATTACCAAAAATGAGGCATAACACAACTTCGAATTACAATAATAATCATAAACAGATTAAATAGTCGAACTTACGCAGAGTAGGCGGAAATTTAAAAAAAAACCTGGTAACTTGGAGTGAGCTCTGCCAAACGAGTCGGGTCTTTATTGTTGTCTTCACTATCTTTCTTTGTCGCTTCTTCTATTTTATGCTGCAATATAATTATTTCCTTCTGCAAGCGTTCTATTTTTTTTACCATTGTCTCACGATCCATCCACGGAACCCTTGTTAATTACATATTAATCATTTATTTAGGTTTAATTGGCAGTGTTGCTATATGAAGTAATATTTAATTAGACATACTTTGCAAGGTCCAGAGAATAAGTTATTTTGGCTTTTAAATTTTCCGCTGTTCCAGCTACCATTCTGTGCAATTGTTCTGTTTCGTTATCAAATTCTAAGTTCTTTGCTTTCCATTCTAAATTCTGAAAATAAAATGGACTTCAAATATAAACCGAAGATATCAAAGAAGCTTAATATGGAAGCAGTAGCAGTTTCAGTTAAAAGTTGAAGAATATGATAAACCTAGGAAAAAAATGTGGAGAATCCAATTAATTCAATACATTTCTATTTCTGTCTCATTTTTATGTAAGCAGCAGCCGTCATACATAATACCAGTCATAAGCGGCCAGGCAAGTGGCGGACTAGTTCTACATATAAATATATTCCTCTGCGTTTTACATAGATTGTCTTTTTACATTTGGGTTCTAATTAGAGACGATATGGCATCAACATTGTCATCATGTAATAGCTAGTAAAATGTTATATTGTAATTAACGCACTGTGATGTAAGCAGCTCGATCTGATCTGTGTTTGCAGCGCAACAAATTGAGGAGCTCAATTCGGCGCGCCATCAGCTCCGCGCCAACACCGAGCACTTCCTCAGGTATCGGGTTCAACTGTGCTTGTAACTGCTGCAGTACTTGAGGACCTACGCACATACATTAAAGAGCCATAACATTTTACCGATAACACAAAAATAAGTTGTAAGAAATTGATAAAGGAAACGGAATATGAAATGGATTAATACCAGAAACGTAACAAAAGAAAACGTAACACCACGCCCTAGGTCCCTTTAGGTCCCTTGGAATAGGTGGTGACCCTATTGCCATACACCGGGCACTGATTCAGACTCCGAGTCACTACTAGAAATTCAAAATTAGAAAATTCCCATAATACCCGACCCGAGATTTGAACCCAGGATCTCCCGTTCGGCAGTCGCGTTTGCATCCATTCGACCAACGAGGCAGTCATACTAGAAACACGCCGCTAAATATAAATTATTAACATCACATATCCTGATGATAATTGAAGAATTATACTCATTAAATATATAATTGCAATAAACTGCATTACCGAAAATGCCGCTTATCTCGGAGTTCATTGGCATTTCGAGGTCATCTCTCACGAGCAACAGCAGATCGTGAGCAGGCCAACTCTTTACAGACAGAATACGGACTTCTCCCATCGCACTGTCAGTTATACCGGCCCGCGCCTCTAGTTCCTTCAACGACGCGTAGTGCTCCAGCAATGAGTTCTGTTTTTGAACAACAAATATGTAAGTTTAAGATTACTTATTATAACAGTGAAGGAAAACATCGTGAGGAAACCTGAAAACGTTAAAGAGAAAAAAATTGTTTTCCAAGACTTGTAACATCCGCTAATCGGCACTTGGCCGATGTGTCAGACTGCGGCCGTTAACCCTCTCATTTTAAGAGGGGTCCATGTCAAACAGTGGATCAATAAAAGTGTTTATAAAAAACTCATTCTGTAAACTGCCTCGTTGGTCGAGTGGTTGCAACACTCGACTGCAGATCGGGTGATCCTAGGTTCAAATCCCGGATCGGGTACTACTGGATTTTTATAATTTAGAATTTCTAATAGTAGTGACTCGGAGTCTGGGTCTGGATCAGTTCCTGGTGCATG
>DWJK01004447.1:0-12006 GCA_018248815.1 Croniades pieria auraria
TTTGAATTGCTATTACACAGATTCAGAAACAAAACTGACAATCCAGAATCGTGCTAGCTGAAAGACAACACTTAGCAAAAGCTCCACCTCTGGTTTCGTGACAGCTCAGGCGATCATCTGCAGGCCATTGTGGACAGAAGGTAGGTCAGTGCCGCACAGCTGATTCGCGAAGTGAAGTACGATGACGCCCTGTTGCTAGTCTGCATTGCTGCTGGGTGTTCTCCTAGACAAACGATTTACGTAAAGCATTTGATGAAGTAATAAATTGGTCCCAATATACTTCCTTGGAAAACTCCGCTCTACGTTTCATATGTTATGTTTATAAATTCCATATCAAGGCAAATACTAATAAACCACATAAACCTGGATCTTTGAAAGTAATATACACTTTAGAATCACTAGAATTTGTAACACAATATTTTAAGGACTTTCTATTTCTCCAGCATTTTCGTGTAGAGAAACTCAATATTTGATTTGGCCGTAAATATATTTTTGCACCTAAGTTCTAGCGATGTTTGTCACACAAATATTGACCATGCTCTCAGAAATCCCAATACCTACGAGAATGTCAACACTAAATCTTTGCCATTTTAAAAGATATACAAACTATGGGACCACAACGTATAAATAGCAAATAAGTTTTTTCAAAAAATCTTTTACATATTTCTTAATTAAAAAAGCAAAAAGTAACTAAAGTGATATTATTATAAGTATATACTCGTATATAGTTACGTATTAGTAATGTTGATAGCAGTTATAATAACTTGGACCGTTAAATTGTTTTCATGCGGATTTGATATTTCAGTACTAACTTATCTGCAAAATTAAATGACCACTTTCATGTGAAACCCTTGAAACAAACGTACAGACAGATTCAAAACCGAGGTATCTGTCTAATCCAATATGGTATGTCGCATCAGATAATATATAAACGCAGTAAGAGTAAACAGCAAATAAAGTTCTGATAGTCGAAGTTGTTCCTTAATGCTTTGCGGCTCAGTTTGAAATTCTCAGCGCGCGGCGAACTCGTCTCTCGAATAATTAATGGGAATGTCTAATGTGTGCTTGTGGAACACGCGACAGTTAGCGAAACGTATGCGCCAGGATATAGCAGGAGAAAACCACTATTTGCTATTAGAGTTCGATGAGATAGATTATTCATTCCGGTGTAAGGTAACAGCGAAAATAATCTGTTTCAAATACGTGGAAGATTTTCATTAGTGTAACCATGTTGCGGCTGAGTAACAAGTGCGCTAGAAACAGTAAAAGAAATAAATTAATAAGAAATGCTTACTATCGCTCTTCATTCTAGCTTTTATTTAATCATATTGTTTCTTCCTTAAATAATCGAAAATAGAGAACAACTTGGGAATAAAATGACCATTAGTTGTGAACCAAATCTTACCATTAAGCACATGGACAGACACCGAGGCAGGATGTGCATTATTCGGCACACAGGTGTAATTCCCCGAGTCTGTCAGAGCAGCTTTCGTCACCAGGAGCTTACTGGTGGTGCCACCCTCAGTTTTCTCTGTCTCTAGACTAATCCCGCCTCGCGGTGAGTCGAAATCCACCACCGAGTTCCCGTGATACCTAAGTAAAGGTTAATAAAATATTTGTCTTATTGATTCGCATGTACCCGAGCGTTTGTATTATTTAAATACACTTGACTCTTACGGAACTAAATCTGCTTTCTTGAATAATTTCATCGACAATAGTTAAACATCTTATGAGAAACAAAGAAAAGGATTCTTAAAAATTTAAATAGATAAATAAATAATAAACGATTAGATGTTTGGCTAACAAGAAATTTTTAATGTTTGTACAGTAAAAGTCGAATTTTTTACTGTTTCTTTAACGTTACTAGCTTTATTATACTGCATCTATAAAACTACTTAATATAGCATTAGAGGAATATATTAATCGACTTTGATGTTCAATATGTGGACACTTAAAGAAACAAGTCAATGTTGAGTGATCAAATCGAAAGCTTACCATAAAACCGACGCGCTCGACGGCGGCGACGAGTGAACATTCACTGAGCATGTCAACGATATCGTGCTGCCTTTCTTCACGTACACGTCCTGAGAGCCCCATATGCTAGCCGCGGCAGCTGCAACAAACAAAACTGAACTTAACAACGAAAAAAATAAGATGCGAAACGAAATGGCACCAGTTGTTTGTGAGTAGTGAAGCGTGGCGTCGAGGTTCAAACGAAAATTCAAAATTACAGAACACTTGACAGCGCTCGAGATAGATTGAAACTGTTTGTTTTGTGTTTCAAAGCGGGTTCTTATTAAGGTTTTGGTTTTATGAGAACGTTGTTCTGTTTAACGGAGATTGTGGTGAATATTTCTTTTAGCGTACCCCTGTATGAACATTTGCTGTGAATAATTTAAATGTTTATTTATTTGTATCACGGTAAATTACACAATACTTTTGGTCTTTTAAAAATATGTTTTTACATGGCCTGTGTAATTAGGTTGCGTTTCCGGGCGTTGAAGTGTCAACAAGTCTGTGCTGTTTGACGGCAATAAAACACTTATTAATAATTATTAAAGATACTCTTTGGAAACTGCAGTGCTACAAACATCAGCAAAACAACATAGGAAGACATAGAAGAAATAATCCAGGAATATTTTTCAAGATCCACTCAGTAAAAGTGAAGTCCAAATTGAGGTTAGAATTTACACTAATTAAGGTTAGAATTTAAAACATTATCTAATCACTCAACATTCAATGTCAATTTAACTGCCGGGCGATTACCATCCAATGTCAATTTCACGCCCGAACCGTCAGTCGACAAGGTTGACAACTAACCTGAGGGTTGCCAGCGGAAAGAAAATATTTTCTACCAATTCGCATTTACGCTCCGTTCCACATTAAATTCATACACGGAAGACCAATGCCAATTATTATTCGATAAAAAAAAGTTGGAAATGAAGAAACAGACTTATGAACTAAAAGAATCTATTACGAATAGTATATTGGATCGGATGGTTGAAAAACTAGATCCTATGACTGAGGATAATGAAAAATTGAAACAATTAAATTAATTTGTAACTTTTAGAACGAAAAATTAGTATTTAAAGAAATAAAAGAAAAGTAACAACATAGTTATTTATGGATTAGAAGAGTGCGAAAAATCAATAGAAGAGCTATTGCAAACCGTTAAGGAGATCTTTAAGAAGATTTAAATTTATATGTGGAAGAAATCGAAGTGGACAGAGTATACCGAAAATAAAATTAAAAACAAACAAAGACCAGTGTTACTCTCATTTACAAACGGGTGGAAAAAAGATCAAATTATGAAGAATAAAAAGAGTTTGAAGCGAATTTATTCACCAGAAGACTATTCTAAGAAAAGAGAAAGGCTTTGCTACCACAGCTACCAGAGGAGAAGAAGAAAGGAAACATTGTTTTTTCGAAATAGGATAAACTAGTACTTAAGGGCCCCAACACTGACAAAAGGAAAAGTTAACCATCTACCTCACCGTAGTCTACATCAACCATGAATGCTAAGAAGCAACAAACGATAAATTATATTAAAACTATCAGGACAAACGCTTTCGATTTTATGAGATCCCGATCGAATTCCCTCGCCCACATTCTAACACATAAAAACCAATAGCAATTAACAACCGGCAAACGGAACAACCAACCAAACTACGAAAACCAAACAATAGAAAAAACACAATCGTCCCCAAGCCGACTGGTCCTCGTGGGGGGATAGAGACTATAACTCTCCAACAACACAGGAAAAAGCCGCGAAACCAGATACAGGAAATCGAAAATGTACATAGCAGCCCTCAATGTACACACTGAAAAGCGAAGAAAATCTCACAGAACTAATATATGCAACAAATACAACAACAGAGATGGGACGATGATATCAGGCAGGTTGTAGGTTGCAGTAACATGGAGCAGATTGCTTAGAGGGACAGAGCAGATTGGTCAGTTGGCAAACGAACTTACAGAAAATAAAGAAGCACCGAATATGTTAATAATTATAATGGTACAATATACCAATAGTACAGTAATGAAACAAAAATCGTTTATCTTTTATGTCCGAATAAAAGGCTTTATTATTATTATTATTATTACTATTATAATAGCCTCTGTTATCATTGCATAATTTTGTCGTTAAAGTAAATAAAAGAAATAAGGCAAAGGATTACCGATGAATGACTCAAACATTCATCACTAGGGTAAGCAGGACGACCTTTTCTTACCCCCATTCTTTCAATAAATATAATCCACCTTTTTATAAATGGAAAAGTAAATAATATCCAAATCTGGTACCTTTTTATTTCCAAAGCTTCCATCCGACCGTCCCACTAAGAGATTGTATTCATAGTTGATTGTATTCATAGATTACCAAGCCTTGTATTGACACAAATAAAAGTTCGCAATTACGAATGCTCCTCAAAATGTCGGAGCCATTCCTGCATTACAGCTGGTAATTAACCTTTAACTGCACTGTGGGTCCAGTAGACCCATGTTAAATCTTTGGACGCGTGTAAAAAACACGGCGTGTATCTCAGCGCCTCACGCTCCTTGGTACCTTCCAACAGTACGCCGAAGCGCGCTGAGGGGAAATGATGTGATTCGCTCGCCACTACAAAGGTGAGTATTGGTATGCGTGCGGGTCCGTGCGACCCACCACTGTAGTCATGTAACTTTTTTAGTTTTTGCTAAATATTAATTTTAGTATTTTTTTTCAGTTATTTGTCGTGGCAAACCGAAGCAATATAATTATATACAAATAGAAATGATATAGCAGAGCAGTGGTTGAACGAATTAGCTAGTGATAAAGATGAAATCGGTAGAAATTCGCCCACATTTCAAAATAATGCTACGACCACCCACACTGAAAATGAGTTTTCTGGCAATGGAAAGGAGTTTGTGATAACGAGTGATCATGATTTAAATTCTGAATTGTCTGAAAGTAACGACACTTAACAAGATGAAGAAGTGGATATACAGACCAGTCCTACTGGAGATTTTTACGGAAGAAATAGATTCAAATAGGCAAAAAAACTACCTGCAAGGAACAAACGTATTAGGAGTCATAATATTATCGAGTGCCATGTACTATATCTCGATCAACACCTATTGAACCGTTCAATCCAAATGATGCATTTCAGATAATATTTGATGCGGATATTAAAAACAAAATACTTTTGTGGACAAACAACAAATTAGAAGGTTTTAGAGTGAAGTACCAGTCAGAAAATTGCACAGAATTGAGGGAATGCACTCTGCAGGAGCTGGACGCCTTTTTAGGTCTTCTGCTCTACTCTGCAGCATTCAAGTCGAATCATGAGGTCGTAATGTCGCTATTCGGTACTGTTGGAACTGGACGAGAGATTTTCCGACTGTGTATGTCTTCGTTGCGATTTTATATACTTTTACTATGCCTTCGTTTTGATAATCCAGATGATAGAGAAGAACGAAGAAGAACTGACCCGAGTTGCATAGTGACAAAGATTATCAATATGTTCAATAAAAATTCGCAAGCGAATTACTCTATCGGGTCTAATGCAACTATTGATCAGATGTTGCTTGCTTTTAGGGGACGTTGCTCCTTCAACATGTACATTCCAAGGAAACACAACATATATAGGTTGAAAATGCAGATTCTACAACACACTACTTACTGAATACGTATTTGTACCGCGGAAAAAATACCGACAGCCGGACTTTAACAAAAGAAGAGAGAAAATATTCAATACCTGTGCAAGCGTGTCTGCGGTTATGTCAGCCAATTTTCACTGTCACCGCAACATCACAACAGACAATCGGTACACATCGATGGAACTCTTACTGTTGTTGGAACTATGAGGAAAAAGAAGAAGAAAATTCCTAAAGAGTTCTTGCCTAACAAGGATTGACCAATCAGATCATCACTTCGGGTTTACAAGTGACACGACAGTTGTGAGTTATGTACCGAAGAACAACAAGTCTGTCATTCTTGTGTCTTTTATGCATCATGACAACGTTGTTGATGAATCTATTAACAAACCTGACATTATTTTTCATTATAACAGCACAAAAGGCGGTGTTGATTCTGTCGATCAAATGTTTTCTACCGAACATTAAAGTAGTCGCCAAAACGTGTTGTTAGCCAATGCCTGTTTTATATAGAATTTTAAACACGAGCGCACTGAATGCTTTTATCCAGCAAAGTCATAAAAGGACTTCGAAGATGACAAGGTTGATGTTTTTAAAAGGACTTGCAGAAATTTCGTGTGAACCCTACGTGAAAGAAAGATGTTACAACCAAAGACTTCCTACTCAGCTCAGGACAAGTATTGCTACAGCTCTGGAACTACAACTACTATCAGCATCATCATCTGCGAACGAAGAAAACCTAAGATTAGAGAGGAATAAAAGAAAGAGACCTCTTCCTGTCCGCCAAACAAGAGAGCGAAGACTACACTCGTGTCCCAAGTGTAGACTGCCTATTTGCATGATATGTGCAAAATCCGTATGCAGTTCTTGCTTATGAATTGATTGATTTTTTGCAAGAAGTTTTTTAGTGTTTGTTTTAACTCTTTCAAAAAGTATTATTTTTGCATTTTGCAGTTACATTTAATTTTTCTTTGTGTTCTTCTATTTTATATGATTATTTTTCCAAAGAATGTTTTTAAGTTAAGTAAATAACGACTGATTAAAAGAAGTGCCATTATAGATAAGAATAAACGTTACTATTTTGTTGATTTTATAATACTACGATGTATCAAAGTGAAGTTTAATAAAAATAAAAACTTAAGATTGAGATGTATTTTTATTTTATTTAAATCCAAAAATATCGGGTCCCGTGGACCCACGTCTATATAAATGTGACTATTTTTCACCACTACAGTTAAGGGTTAAGGGTCATAGTGCGCATCTAACAATAACTTTTATCATGGGAAACTAGATACCATGTGCTGGATATACCTATTTGAACTTAAATATTGGTATATTTGTCTCCATCCAGAACATATGGATATTTATGCTACGATCACATGGTAAGCTAAACTAACGGAAAAGTATATGTTCCTCCTACGTATCCTACAGAGTATAACAAAATATGCAATGAATTTCGCCCAATTATCAGGTTTTGATTCAGCTAGATTCGGGATCGACCTGTTCCTAAAGTATTCATTCATTATTACAAATGTACCGGCTCAACTCACGTACGTTTTTCGGGATGGCCCGACTAGTACTATCTATTATTTCATTGCTAAACACGCATACGATTGATAACTGATCTGTGGTTAATCATCATGTGATGGTCATGGTCATCGTGATTAATACTGACATCAGATTCCCCATTTGATTTGATCTTATTAGAATCACGCTCTCACTCTCATTCGCTGCTTTGTTGCAAGTTGTTTTTCGTACGTAACACTTTTAATGTATATGTAGATCATATATGTTCAATAACGCGACTGATTTCGAAGTTAATAATTTATGTTGATAACATTTACCGCAATATAACAAAGCTATAAAAAATGTATGAACGATGAACCAAATTGTCTCATTAAATGTTATCGAGCCGCCTTACCCAGTATAACCATACTAGCCAAATTAAAAATAAATTGATCTGAATTGCAAATGTAGTGCAAATTATTAAATAACTGTCAATATCCACTGGTCGATGAAAACGAAAACGCAAAGTGCTACGGGATTTAAATGTATATTATAATTTAAATTGTTATCTGCAATTTATAACATTCACGTTGCGATGTTTAACATTTCGGTAACGCACAAAATGTGCGCTATTGCTATCGAAATGCCATGGTTCCAATGAAATGCGTATAAATTATTGCCAATGATCAAACATTTTACGTTTTTGTTATTTTGAGTATTTATCCGCAGCTTTATTGCAAACATCGAAAAACGTATGCGCAGCACACAGTTGTTATTTATTTAAATCTAAATATTCAGCATAATTCCTAAAATAGTAACGATATTATATCCGAAGTCAATGAGGTATTCCTCCAACTTCCTATATGCATATAATTCGCAGATGCGCCACTCCCGCTCATTTTAAAAACTCGTGATTACCACTTTAACCCCACGTTTATTCGGCATTGACGTATGGATCAGCATTTTGGTTACCATTATTATTATAAATTTAGGGGATTCATTTATGATATTCGCGAGACAACGTGAACAGATCTTTTGACCACCTCGTAAGCCATTGCCTGTATCTCTGCATCTCTGTACCAAAGCAGCGCTAGTCCGAGTCGTAGAAATATAACAATATAAAAGAGAAAAGTTTTTAAAATTAAGCACAAGATGATCTCTTTTCAATTAAAGTTACAACAAATCTCTTTAGCCCTTTAAAAATAATACACATATTTCAAAGCTTCAAATCGTAATCACATCGTGAGAAAACCTGCACGCCTTAGAATTTATAAAAAAAAATTCTAAGGTGTGTGAAGTCCGTCAATCCGCACTTGGCCAGCGTGTCGGACTGCGGCCTTAACCCTTTCAATATGAGAGGAGACACATATTCCAACAGCGGAATGTCAATGGGTCGATTATTATTATTATTAAAGAATCAAAGGCATAGTATAAAAGGAAATAATACTTTGTAAAAGCAGAAGCTAATCAATAACTGATGAATAAACAAAACGAACACAGATCACGATTGAATCAGTAGACACTCTCAATTTTAAAACTTATACGAAATAAGTTGAAGGTGAAATGCAACTGCACCAGTATTTCAATGACCGAATCCGGTTCGTCATTAATGTATAACTTTTGTAAATAAACGTTATTCAAAAATTTATATAAATATTTAATAATTCAAGTTTTTTATGCGTTTGAGTTTCCATGGACTCATTTAGATCCATATAAAAATGAATATACAGATGAAAATCCATCCAAACAATATATTCTAAGGAATATAATTTTCTTCATAAATAGTGAATGAATTTAAAATTGGGAGTGTCACCAAATTTGGTTAAGCTGTGGCAAAGGTAGCAGTACCTGAGGAGCGGGGCGGTGCCGGGGGCGCGGGGGTGTGGGACTCATCTGGAATTCATAAGACAACAGCTTAGGAGGGGGTAGGAATACAAAACAGTGACCTTAACGGCGTGTTCGGTAACTTTAAGGCAGCGCTTCAATCCGTCGCAGATAGTGCGCTGATACTGATATTAAAGTTTACTTGCTAACCTTAGTTTGTGTACATCTGTGGACAGTACATCTACAGATACCGTTTACATAATGAATAATAATAATATAAATAATGATTATTATTATTATTGGCATCACTAAATAGTAAAGTGGAAGTAACTTGAACTGATTATAATGTACTAAAATGAATTTAAACTTAATGTACTCAGAGATGAAGTACCTTCAAGGAATTTGTTATAGCTTAGTGACTTAGAATTCATCCTTCCACTCTGTACATTGGGATTCAAACCCCTAATTTCTGATTTTGACAAGCACAATTTTTTTTTAAATTAATGCCACTGACTATATAATAGTAAATAACAGCCAATATGAAGTATGTGCTAAACCTACCTGTTATCTTAAAAATCTAATGTACAATTTAATTTTTTTGCTAAGATAAAACCCAAGATCTCTTTAAATATGTATTTAGATGCCCCTATTCTCTATACCTTCGTATAGTAACATTTACGTTCAGTTGAAAGCTGATCAATAGTATGAAACTCACTCAGAGCACTAAATAACAACAAAAGTCGTAACAAATATTACGGAATTGAATTTACCGAAAAGCTGACAGCATCAACGTCATAAACATGGACCGCAGAAAATCCGACAAAAACGGTACCGTGTACGGTACGAAATCCGACAACGGTTTAATGAAACGCAGCGCGATCAGACAAAAATGCTTTAATGAAAGGACGTAATGCGGTTAAGGCGATTTATAGCCGTGTATGAAATATAAGCTCGTTTCTCTATAGATTATTTTATAGAGTATCCGATATTGTAAATGGGTCGAAACTGGGTTTCATGGATTTGTATTACGTACTTACGAAAGTAACCGTTTCGTAATGTTTCACCAAGCTTTTCATTACTCCAGTGTAGTTGTACATAGATGACATCTCATAACGAGAGATAAGGGTTCAGGTGAAGTCCATAGACTGCCACGCTGACCAAGTGCGGATAGGCAGACTTCACACGCCATAAAAAAATATAGAGAACCCTAAGGAATGCAGGTTTCCTTACGATGAGATTTCTTCACCGTTTCAGTTACCGTTCTTGTGAAAGAATTTTTTACTTCAAAAAGGACATTTTTGTAAAAAAAAGTTGCGCGCCAGAATTTGAACTCAGTACTGTTGGAGGGGGAGGCAAAATTCTAAACATACATACACACACACACACACAACGAAAAAAAAATTACGTGATATTTGCCGAGACCCTCCCTCTCTTCAAAGTAAAATTAGATGAGATTCGACTTGACCCCCTCTCCCCTTCAACGCCTCACGTAATTAATGGACAACGCCTAACTAAAGGATATTTTTACAATTATGGAAAATTTCATAACAGTAACATTAATTTCTATTTATAGACCTACTGAATTACCGCTTCATGTAGTGGTTGGCCTGGTGCTCTACTTTATAGTAATTTAGTTCGGGGTTTGAGATCTAATTCCTGGGATACATTTCTGATATTGCAACTCAATGGGAAGTAAAATATATCAAAGATACGAGTACCTTACCTTTTATATCAATGATATGTTAGGGTTCTCAATAACCTTCTGTAGGGCATCCAACCAACCGGCATTTGGTTAGCACATTACAATCTGGCTTTAGACTTTTTCTATTTTGTGAGTCCTGTTTTCAGCAGTAGAAGGATACATGCGAGTAGTTTATAATGATAGCAAAACGACGTCGGTAAGATTTATTAATAAAAACGCTATCAATTTTATAGCGAATGGCCGGTGTCAGTTTATCAACGTAACAAGCGCTGTAATGGTTGGGACGTGGAATTTGAGAGGCTCCTCTGATATTCAGAATCTGTGTGATGTGACAAATCACTCTGGATATGAGAAATGTGGTAGACCAAAACATTATTTTAACGCGAATTGAATACAACTCAAACATTTTTTATTTTAGATTATCAACTGCACATTAACTCTATTTGTGTGTTTATGAGTACGAGTGAGTATGGGAGGCTTTCAACCAAATTATGTCATTTTTCTCCTAAACGAATGTAGACAAAACCATATATTTCTACACCAGCTAGTCAAGCAATCTCTAAACCTCTGGGTCGGTTTAATGTAACCTCAGAAGTACAGGCCAACACAAGAACAATTCATTAACAATCACCCATACAACCGAACCAAAGAAAGGACTGAGCATATATTTGGTTTACTGAACACTCCATAATTCCGACGCGCTTATTCCATGAACAATTCAAAGAGATCTTACTGCCATAGAAAATCGCAGTTACGTGTTAATGAACAGCCGATCCTCGGCTCCACTACAAGCTATCAAGTGAGTTGCTAAGATATTTATGCTAAACTGAGAGCAGCTCGGAGAAACATTCAAGTGAGGACGCTCAGGCGATATTAGCGTAACAAGGCCCGTAATTGGTTGTGAGTAGAATTTCAAAGGCTTAGAGAAATGCGGTTGTATAATTCTCTTATTGTGGTTGTATTTACGTTTTTATGTATCTTTGATATCGTGTGTATCTCAAGAAATAGATAGCCTAGGTTTTGCGTGTAAATTAAATAACATGATTGTTAAGCGTTAAATTAAAGGACTTTTGGCTTCCATGAGCAACTTTTATAAAATACAAGCATAAAATGGAAATATTTCAGATTTTTATTAAACCTTATATTTCATGCTACTGATGACAGTAGGGTATACAAGAGTGGTATTCTGAATTTTAGTCAATATTCCTAATTACTGAGTCAACTTCAGCTATATCTATAAACACAATTATATCATCATCATCGTCATCAGCCTGCTCCCGTCCACTGCTGGACATAGGCCTCTCTAATGGCACGCCACTGAGCTCGATCTTCTGCTCTTC
>DWJK01004448.1:0-12006 GCA_018248815.1 Croniades pieria auraria
ACTACAGTATTCAACAACTCATATTTCCTCGACGTTCACTTTAGCATTCACGATCAAGACGTCTTTTATTTCGTTAAGGACAATTCTCTGAAGATTAGGGACGACATGGAAGAACTGAGACGGCTCTCTGGTAAATTCAACGTGTCACAAGACGAAACGAATGACCAAGGATTAGAGGTGAGTGATTTATGTGATACCAAATAAGAATAATAAATCAGAATTTGTTAAACATTATTCACTGAGTTTTTTAAGGATTCATTAATCCGCATTATTCCCTTGATGCTATCTTAACGCTACCAAACAAAGAAAATAATGTTTGTCTTATCAAGCCTAAAAAATAGTACTCATTACCTTCTCCAAATGTATCAACTATTTTTCTATTAACTCATATATAAATAAATAATAAAACAGTAACACGATATTATTTCACTATCCCAGGTTCGAGTGCACGCCGTCGGTAAAGGTTCCGCCCAAGCCGTTATAGTGTTGCGGTACGGAGTGGACCCCGGCCAGGAGCGCATCAAGCTGCTGAAGCACGCGCACAAGCGCGCCGCCGCGCGCGCCTGGGAGCGCGAGAAGGCGCTGGTGGCGGCGGGCTGGGAGGGCCGCGGCGCCTGGACCGAGGAAGAGAAGGAGGAACTCATCTCTCACGGCATAGTCGACGGTTGGGCCGCTCGCGACGTCCATTCCGTGACCAAGTTTCCCCAGTTAGCCGACGATCCGGCGAATATATTGTTCGTACGCGACGGACGACGGAAGCGAAGGAAGAGCGGCCGCGCACGTCACCGCTCGTGACTTCATAACGTGCCATAATTCGACTTCATTTATAACGCCTCACACCTGTCAGATTGCTCGCAACCTGACAGGTGTGTGATGACACAGTGGGGTTTTGATTTCGTGCTATTTTTATAGGACTGAAGTGTTTTCTGCCTCGATAAAGACGATCATGATTCAGAAATCTTGTGATCTGTTTAATTAGGCAGGTAATGGCGGGACTGATAATATGCGTGTTTTTGTAAAAGGATGGATTGAATAGTGTAAGGTCAACTAATAGACAAGCTGTATTACGTACATAACGTTAGGCATTAGCATCCTAAATTAATTTTGTTCGCTTGACGTACTTAGATGAACTAATTTTATTGGAATTTATTATTCCTTTGCATAATAAAGTCAAATATCTTGAAATAACTCATTACAGGGTAATGACTCGTAAGGACGGGCGTTAATCGAGAAGCTTAAATGACAAACTGAGCATAATAATTTATTACAAAATCATAATACTCGGATTGATCACAATTTTCTAACAGATTTTGATATTAATTTACAATTTTAATAACTTTAATCCTATACACAGGTCGCTTAAATTAATTTTCACAAAAATCATGGATTCCTATAATATTTTAGCCAAATATTTCGTTATATCCATACTTTAGGTATCTGTAAATACGTAATCCTTTATTCTTGTAGGTTTTCCTTTTTAACGATAGACCTAAGGTGTTTTTAATTCGCAATACTATTACTATAATAAAAATAAGCAATAATTTTGATACGCTATCCTAATATGCGTTAAATACGCGTTGTATCTATTTATCCTATATGTTGGATTTCCATTTTTTACCTAAATTTATCATTAACAACTATTATGTTATGCCAGACGTTTCTTGTTATCTCTATAGGTATCACTTTCAATTTGTAATTGCCTTTCACAAAATTTGAATTTCTGAAATATAAATGTTAACACAGACGTACGAGTTTTAAAGTTAGTATGAACATTTTCTTGACTAATGACTAGTCCTCAGTATGATTATTTTATTTAGAACCTTCTATTAAACTAAATGGCTTGCACGTGGCCTAACAAAAGTAATTCTTAACTATACCCTACATAACAGAGTTCTTGTAGCTAATTACATTAATTCAGGCCTCGTAAACAAATAGACAATTGGAAAAATTGAAATAACCGTAATGTCGATACGTACATTATGCCATTGCTTTGCAATTGAAATAAAACAGTAGATAAACTATTTAGGTCTGCCCTTCTCGCTGACTTATCGCAGCCTATATTTCTAGAGACTGAATGATATAATACTCAACTGTTTTCGTAAGATTTTTTTTGTATATAGCGGTCGTAATCGAGAAGAATGTTTTTCATAATGAACTGTTTTGCTTACTTACATACATAAGTTTGTTAGTGTAGCGTGCCCATGTTTTTTTTCTGCGTTAATTTTTATTTTCAATGAATGCGAGCATTGTTTGTGGTCTATTCCAAACATTTTTTTTATTACAGATAGGTATGCCTAACATAGTGTCTAGCTATTGACCATACGTATTTTTGATTGGTTTTAATTGTACGTTTTGGGGTTTTAAGGAAAATAAGTCAGAGAAAAGGGAAATGTGTAACTAGATTTATAGTCTATATATGTATGTGTCCATGAATGTGTATCATTTTAAATTGTGCTATTTCGTGTTAGTGGTACTAATTGGATGCTAGTGGACTGAGTGAGAGACATTAGGGGGACGATATTTTTACAAAAGAAATAAGGAGAGGAGCGCAGAGTTTAACAGTCGCCCCCTAGGGCTTGCCGTGCGAGGCCCACCATGTGGTGATATTTTTCGAAATGTGACAAACGAAGCAATACATTGTAACGTAATACGTTTTATCCTTTATTTAGTGAGTGTAAGATGTACTTTTATTTATAATTAATGTAACACTATATATAATATTATCTATTGTGAATGTAGTTATTCATTTCGCGGTGATATTTACTAGAGCGGTATAGTTATCTTTTTTATGATGTATAAAGAAATCTAATTTGTAAATAGTACTTAAAATTGTATCGTGTAAAAAATATTGTACATATCTTTACGCTTGGATTATTTATAACGTAAAAGTCGTTAAGGTTTTAGATACAAAAATAATGTAATATATTGGAACGTCGAGCAGTTTGAGGACGTAGAAACAATTATCAATGCGCTGATCGATTTAGTACCTACCTACTGTTAAAAGTGTTCTCATTCGAAATATTAATCGCTTTCACATCAGCAGCAGTTTTAATTAAATATAGCAATAATACACATGTCCTAACATCAACAACCATCGTGTGAAGAGAAATTTTAGATTTTGCATGATTTTTAAATAAAATGGCGCCTACTATAACAGGGATATTTACGACTTTTTAGACCATAGACAAATGTTTGATTAAATTTCGAATAAAAACGCATTAAAATTTAACATGTTTGTAAATCCACAACAGATTAAAAAAAATCGGTCAACGAGCATATTTCCTAGTATTCCATCAACTTACCCATAGACAATTAAGCTTCTATAGAATGTTTAGAGGGCTTCACCGACGTGGTCAATGCATTTACACGTAGATCCTCGTGCTGCATTTAATTTAATTTATACTATTGTAGATACGGTGCGTAGACCCCAATACTCTGTGTATAGATAGTCAAGTCCGATAGGACTCCATAGTTCAGGACGTATGCGTGCTAAAACAATGTTAGCATGTACAATACTAATTATAGAAAGTATTCTAATGGAATATGTAATAAAATTATTAAAACGAAACCGTTATTGTTTGTCTAAGTACCTACACCCTACTCAACTCAGTAGCCTAATAGTATGTCTAATTGTATGTTTTGGTTCAATATGATTATCAATTTCAAAAATTGTTCCACAAAACAACTGACCAAAATATTAATGTACTTACGAAATCTTCCAAAACGTCACATGAATAAAAGGAAAGTGGATAAAAAATAAAAAAATCATTACAAAAATAATTTTAATACAAATCAAATGACATCAGTGCCTTAAATACAACTAGTGATATGTTTTACACAGTCACTTATTGTGGAACTCGTTTAGAAATATAAATACCAGACACTGTACAACTACCCAGTAACATAGCAGAAAAACTGAATGCCCTATCAACTACAAATAAACACTGGTGACATTAGCTTTCGCACTTGGGCCCCAACAACTCTCACAAAAATATTATTACTAGCATGAAATACTCTGAAATTAACATCAATCGCTTCAATATAAAAATCATTTACTCAGTCAAAAGAATGAAGAAAAATATGTTAAAAAATTATATGACATTAATTATAGAACAAAATTATTGAAATGATTATTAAAATAAATATATACAGATATGCAGGGAAACGAGGTTGCAATGCAGGCACATTTCGTTCATTTACATATATATATAAAACGTTTATTTTATTAGAAAAATCTACGAGAAGTCGATGTAAGGCGAGATTTGAGACAACAATGACTATCACCGAACAAAGACTCTTCTTTATCTATAAAGATTTTATTTTTCTTATACACAAAGTATCCATAAAATTCTAGAATAATCTGAAAAAAGAAGTACTTGTAACTTGGAAAATATCATAAATTTGGACTTGAAATAAGCAAAAATATTTTAAATGATAGTCTATTTACAAAGAATATCTACAATTAAGTCTTACCCTTGGATGCCCAGATCTGCAGGTCAGGCCTTAGACACCAATCGATAGTCCTAAAAAATGTTACGTGGTCTATCCAATAGTCGAAAAACTATGTCCAATAACCTCATTTCCTTAAACATTGGTATTTCAGAGACTTTGTGTTTAAAAATGAAACAATATTTTTATACAATAGCATTATTTACAAAACTGTATTTGATTATTTATGAATTAATGAAATTAAATTGAATTTTAATACTATGTCCATAAGTACTACAATTCTATACACACATTGTTGTAAGTTTGCGTAAACATTGAAACACTTTTCGTTTCATTCTGGACAATAGCGACAAATGCTGAACTCAAGACTTACGGCATATTTGGTCTACCAACATTCGACTTTAGTCTATAACGCACAGTGAACACAAGTATCGAGTGTCCTTAGTATTTGATAATAATTTAACAGATTATAATCTTAGCCGTCTCGCCAATCACCTTTGTTGTGTTCACTTTTCTCCTTTCATACAAATTTAACAGGCATTGTATTAACCACATCGAGACTGATTTAAAACACTTTTTAAATATCATAGTGAACATCGTACATAAATAAAAGCTCTATATCCTAACATATATATATAGCAACTATACCTAACGTCGAAGGGAATACGTAGACACAATAAATTAAATAAATATTTATAAATTAAATAAAATTATATATATACATATATATATATACATATTCTATTAAAGCGACGTACATAATTTTTTTTAAAATAAATTTGGCGTGTTTTATAAACGCTAGGTATTTTATAAATAATAATAATGATCGACCCATTCGTCCTTCCATCGTTGGAATATGGGTCTCCTCTCATATTGAGAGGGTTAAGGTCGTAGTCCGCCACGCTGGCCAAGTGCGGGTTGGCGGACTTCATTCACCTTAGAATTTTTTTTTTTTCCCACAATAGAATAGACGGTGAGAATTCTACCATACACTGGGCACAAATCCACACTCTGTGAAAGTACTAGAAATTTCAAATAAGAACCCTATAAGTTTGCTCGCCCCGGAGATCGAAACCAGGCCCTCTTGATCAGCAATCGCGCTTGCAAATAGTCGACCTACGAAGCAGTACCTTCAGTAGTAGTTGTAGCAACAAAAGGGACAGTAAGTGGATTTATAATAAATATGACTAATACAGTTATCATCATCATCATCAGCCTATCTCAGTCGACTACTGGACATAGACCTACCCCGATGAGCGCCATCGCGCCCTGTCCTCAGCTTGTCGCATCCAGCATCTGCCTGTAGCCTTTCGCAGATCGTCAACCCACCGGGCCGGAGGGCGTCCTACACTACGTTTGCCGAGCAGCGGTCTCTACTCGAGAACTCGCCTGCTCCACCGGTTGTCGGTTCTTCGGCAGATATGCCCAGCCCATTGCCACTGTTTGCCCAATATAGTTATAACAAACTTTAAACAAATAAATGAACTACCTATTCGTAATTATATCTAGGAAATCCGTAGATGTAACTGAGATATTTAGGTTGATTGAGATTACAATAATTATTAAAAGATAAGCGCAATCAGATTTCAAAAATTTGTTGTGTCCAATCGAAACTAGATTTTCAGTTGAAACCAAAACTTTATTCCAGCAATTGTAAGATATTCTTCTGTGCCTCGATGTATATTCTGTTAGCTTTTTATATATGTTATTTTGACAATGACCCAAGGAATATGGGCTTTGAGATTACCGAATTGAGTAATAGGTTTTGAAATTTAAGTTTGCTTACAGTCTGAGAAAGACAATAACATTAACATCACTTTACCGCTATTAATCGTCACCCAAAAGACAAACATACCAGTCATCACCACTATATAACTTGGGGTATCATTTATCCTGTGTCAAACGGATAAAGCAGAAAGCGTCTGTGAAAAAGACAGTATGGTGTCGTATTTGCTTACCCAGTATTATTGAATACATATCAATACATTGCAAGACTGCCGCTCCTGCGATACGATCACTAGAAAAACATTTGCGAACAACAGAAACGAGAATTTCAAAACACATACAATAGTTTTGAAATACTCATAATTCCATCTAAAGGTGCTTCCATACTAGATGGCCTGCATTTCAATTATAAACGTTCGTTTGCGTATTATAATTAGGACATATTTTTAAAATTTGAGGTAGAAATTTTTCGTAATAAACATACTGATGTATGTATAAAGTCGTAGGCATTTCACGAAAATGGTTAATTCAGATTAAAATATGTCTTCTGCAATCACTTTAATATCTACAACACCAGAAAGAATGTGTGAAGAACCCTTCACATAACCAACTGGAGCGAGACGTAGGCGAATTGTTAAAATTTTAGCTGCTAGCTTGTATTGTACACATATATATACTTCTTTAGTAAAATACAACGAATGATTCAAAGTTGAAGAGAGAGATGGACATATACTTCCACAAAAGACGATCTTCCCCCTAACAATCGAACGCTACCAGACAATCTTTGAGTCGAACTCAAAACAGAACAACAGTCAGGGTTCTGACACTTTTCACATACCTTAGCTGGTGGGTAGTTTTATGTAGGTACGAGGTTTCGTTAGATGAATCTAAATGTCAAGTGATGGCACAGAAACAATAAGATTGGAATAGGCAGATAGACAAGAAAGTCCTATTTTTAATTACAGTCCCTATTCCTGCAAACCTTTCACCAATTTAATACTAACTAAAAATCTCAGTGACAACTGACACTAACAGTCCTATACCTACAGTTCTTATTCGAGATAGGTTGTAAAATTTTATGCTCGGTAGCTGCCAATTGTGACTGCTAGTTGCTTATTTGCTCCTCGCTGATAGCAATAACGTGGAAATAGTTAATAAACTTACAGATAAGATGAAGTCAACTGTCACTTGGCACAAGAGCTTTACAGTTAGGATTATATTGACGGAATGACGGAGAACTTGAAGCTAAAACATATCGAGTGTCAATTCACTCTGCCTACCATACCAAGGTAATAAAGTCAACGGACTTAAAAAATTATGTTTATTATTATTATTCATCATCGTCATCCCATTTTGTGTTTCACTGATAGACATGGGTCCTCTTTCGGAATAGAAAGGCGCTGGCCCATTACGGCTTGATAGATTTCACGCGCCTTAAAGAACTTATTAGCGAATTAAATTGGGCAGGTTTGCTCACCATTTATTTCTATATTTATTTATTAATTCTCTATTACTACTACTTAACTTAATGCATTTTCTTACCGATATAGCGAGTGATATTTAATCTCATTATTATCGTCATTTAATTATGTAATATTATATGATTAATACTTACAACAAAACAGAATCTCCGCTGCGCTCTGGCGAGCTTTTAATACTCGTATTTACAATCTTTCCATACCTAACCTATTAGTTCTACCATTCCTGCTCCCCTAAGTATATACAGAACATTACATGAAGTGCTACATACTCATATAATCGACCATGCGGTTTAAGTTCCCGTACTGACTACAATTTACTAGCCGTGCTGAAGAGAATAACACAATAAGAAGCTAGTGGAAGGAATTATTCAATCCGCGCTCCGTTTTTAGACCTTCCGCTGACCAGTGGAGCGACCAGCACATTAGTTGAGGCAGCCGCGTGTGACAGACGGTACTGCACTGCTAGGCACAGATCTATATGTATGTAGAATTGCCTGAGGAAATTAGATAGTTTTTATATTTAGTTTTGGTCATATGAATTTGAATCGGTCAGAGAATCGCTTACCTAGAAGTTGTATGAACTGTACTGGCGGTGTTGTAAATAGAAGATGCAATAAACATTTTTTTAACTAAGCTTTTCTCACTAAGTTGCTTTAGATGTTTGATAAAATGAAAACTTGATTTATATTATTACTTAAAACGGCATTTTATTGCTCACTTTCCAGACATTTAATTTGCTATGGACATTTATATTATTTTCGTCTTTGGTTAGTTCGCGACTATATAATCAATTCTTAGTAACACTAGACATGGTCTCCACATACATTTTGTCTTATTTGAGATCGAATTTATTCATAAGTCTTATTTAAAGCAATGAATAATAATGAGTAAGCACAATCTCTGTGTTACTGTGTATGTAGAACAGTGAATGTTGTAGGCATTAATAATATACATGAACATATTATTCAATAGTGATAGTTTTTTCTTAATAATATGTTCTTGTAAAGGAATTACAAAACGAATTGTATAATTATGTTGTAGATATTTAGATATCATACTGGTAATATACTGTACTGTGGTACTGGTAAGGTAAGAACATACTTAGGTATTCAACTTAATTAAATAAGCACGTACATACATGTATTACAAAATATTTTAAATTTAATAGCGTACTAAAACACACAAAATTGTGTAAAGAATCTTACTTTGAGTCACAGCTATTATTAAAAATCTGGGTAAATGGCACGTGGTAAAACTGTTTATAATATCGAAGGCCGTGTCTGTATTTTCCCAGCTCTGTGGCGTCACAGTACAGAGCAAGGTACGAAAGCGAATCTCGCCGAATGTACACAGAAGGCGTTCAGTTTAATTTGTGCGCTTGAGCCACTATGTGCTCTACTGTCTCTTCTATTCAGAGAACAGGAACAATTAAAATGTGAATAATTTAAAACATTCCACATCGCGGTAAAGCAGGAATCGATTTACCACTCTTGTGAAATCGATATCTGTATAGACATTTCTAATCGATATATGAAATTTGTAAAATCGATTCGAACCGATTTTTTTGCTTAGTGATGTGAATCAGTGTCGTCGGTCAGTTATTATGTGTCGCTGATAATGGAATACCGTTTTGAAAGTATGGTGATGTGTTGGGACTTTTTTCTTCTTTATATATCAAAGTTTTTCAAAGTCAGTTCTGATTTATGAGGCTTTTAAAAATGTTTATCTTAATATTATTTTAAATGGTCCTTAACGACGTGATGCGTGTAAATATTTTGAATTTGAAGTTTAGAAACATGGAATCGTTTTGATTTGAAACATCTTTACATAATTATATCTTATATTCTGGAAATAGTTATTTACGGTATTCTGTAGAAAGACTCTTTTATTACTAAATTACCCTTAAAAATTACATTCTTGTAGGTTACATGACTAACTCGCTTATCGAGGGGTTGTAGGCGCGGTTACCAATCAAGAGATCCCTGGTTCGATTCCCGATTCGGTTACTATGGTATTTTTCTATCCTGAAATTTCTTGTAATAGCTCGAAGTCTGGACTTAAGCCCCCATTCCATAGCGGGACGTAAACATAACTGGTTATACGCGGGAGTGTACTACACCCCTGACTTAAACTCATAAAGTTACGTTATTTACGTAAATATAACAATTATTCAATTAAGTCGTTCGGTTATATATTTAACTAATTATTTCAATAATGCAGAGCTGTCTATCCGAAGTTATTTACGGAACCACTCATTCGTCTGTTTCTTCTGCACGACATGCATTGCTGCATTTCCATTAAAGCTCCTATAAGTAGAAAAGTCAAGAAAAACATTTTTTATAGACAATATACTGCATGAATATATCTAGTATATAAAGTAACTCTATGAATTTGATCTCTTTGATCTAGCCCTTCAATCCTATACCTATTGGACATGGGTCGCCTCTCAGAATGAGATGGTTAAGGCCTTGGTATGCCACGCTGGCCAACTACGAGTTGGCAGACTCTATGACTGATATTAATATACTAACTTGTATCGAAACGGATCTACTTTTTATCTTAGTACTTAATTCCTATCTAAAATTGCATCTAGATATCGGTAGACTGCAGTGAGTTCACAACATAAAGTCTTATTTCGTTAGGTGTTCCAGGAGCATAGACAAACATGCGGACATTTTAAAACCGACTACGTACAACTGGGTACATGGCGATTAAAATCCATATAATAGACAAAATTATAATAAAACTCTACATTGGTATTTTAGCGTGACATCTGTGGAATGTTAGGTGAAAAATATTATAATTATATCGGTTTATTAACTATATTATATTTATATTGGTCTTCCCGACGAGTCGTTGCGATCGACGTGAGATCATAAAAATGTGTCTCGGCTCGGATACGTCCAGAATAGTCGAGCCGGCCTGAAAAACATACGGGAAGTAACCCGGTATATACTTTTATCGCTTATATACATACATATATACTTTAATATGTATGCACGTGATTAAATATAATGTATATACATATACACACATACATATATATATATATTTATGTGTATATGTATATATATATAAGTAGCTTACGTTGTTATGTATGTCAACTATAGACGTGAACAACATTCACTTAAACAATAAGACATTATATAAGCAGATGACATAAAAAATTGCGGTTATAAGCTTGTATTAACACGATTGAATTACGTACCGAATTAACTCACGTATGTTTTCGAGATAGCCGCGGGATAGGAACAAAATCATACGTAACTTAATTCGGCACATAAGTTAACTATGTCTGTAGGTACTCACAGAAATTTTAAGTAGTAAAATATATCAACACTGTCTGTATTTTTTTTAGTATGTGCTAATCAAGAGGTCGCAGGTTCGAAGGCCAGGTCGGGTACTATCTTCATCATCACATCAGCCGTTACCGTTCCACTGCTGGACATAGGCCTTTCTCAAGGTGTGCCAAAACACTTGATCCTATAGGACAGGGTACTATAGGATTTTTCAAACTTAGATTTTCCAGTAGAAATTTCTAGTAGTGGATCGGAGACTGGATCTGTGCCCGGCACATGGCAAGAGGCTCACCGAATATTTCATTATGGGATGTATAACAGAACTAATAATACGTGGAAGTCTCCTACACACCTCTGCCCACCTCTTCGGGTAGATATAGACTTGATGTTACGGTTTTATTAACAACGTTAAATATTCAGTAACCCAATGACCTGTCGGCTTCCGTGTGCGGTTTTTATTACTCAAGAAACCGTCTCAACTGCCACCGTTACATAGATGGTTTAGGTATGTCGAACTAGAATTTTTAATGGGACATACTCACACTAGTTCTTAACCAGACACACGTAGACAGCTGGGTTTTAAATGCGTTTGATGTGGTCAAGCCGATATTAATTAAATAAAATGAAATTTGCGTATATAATGAGAGAAATTTTTGTTGAGTCATAGTGTAACATAAAAATTTATTATTAAAAATGTACCGGCTTAACTCACGTACGTTTTTCGGGATGGCCCGACTAGTTTCGAACCTGTACGAGGTCCTTTCTCATGAGCTCCCTCCGCTTGCAGCAAGGTCGCGACGAAGACTGCTACTAGTCGAGCCATCCCGAAAAATGTACGTGAGTTAAGCCGGTACATTTTTAATCATGTTTATAAATACTCACGAAACATTTAATAGTAAAATGAAAATGTATAGTACAGTTATACAATTGGTGATCAATGAAAGACAAATATCGTTGTTAATTATCTACTAAACCAAAAAAAAAAAAAATTTCTAAGGTGTGTGAAGTCCCCAACCCGCACTTGGCCAGCGTGGCGGACTACGGCCTTAACC
>DWJK01004449.1:0-12006 GCA_018248815.1 Croniades pieria auraria
GTCCGCGGCTGCGGCCTGCTGTTTGCTGCGGCTGCGTCATTTTATCGTAGCTGACATTTAAGGTATTGAACAGGCCTAGTGGTCCGACCCCCAAGCCAGAGATTGGAGGTTCAATTCCCAACGAAGATTAATATTCCTGTGATGAGTAAGAGTGTTCATTGAGTGTGTAAATATAGAATTTATCTATGTATACGTGTGACTTAATAGATGTACCGTCACTGCAACGCGGTCTCCGTGCAGTTTAGTATGAAACGACATCGTGTGAACTGTCCTCACATACTATTGCGCTATTATTTAGTTTGCCACCAGCCTTTCCTTGCGTTCGCTGTGGCTCGTGCCGTAGTGGTGTACTGAGATATAAGTAGGTACTCATAGATTCAATACGAACAAATTCCTCTAGCTTTTTATGCAAGACGTATCCAACTCTGAATATAGCACTGTCTCATGCTGACGAGCTGCCATGCGAGAGTGTCTCGTTTCGACGGTGGCCGGCGAGCCGTTATCACGTGAGCGTAATAGTCGCATGAGCGGCAGAGCGCGGGCCGCGACTGCGACGACCTGCCTGACCTGAAGTGACCTAGCTACAGATATAGGCATGTAACCTACCTGTGGCTTGCACATGCGACGTATATATTGTCCATAAATATAAGAAACTAATGAGGTACCAAGCCGGTAAAAAAAAATCAATTATTTTTGCGATTATTCGGCAAGTTTTGTAGACCCCTTAACTGATCTGCTCTTGGACACAATCTTCGCGCGAAATAGGAGACTTTAAAGCTATGGTTGTACATAAATGTTGCAGGATATACAACTTTAGTAACATGTTTATGACATGTCCATCTAACATTTAGAGCGATGGCTGTTTTTAAGGGCTCCGTGTTCATAGCGTGTGGTAAGTGTTTGTGGCCCGTCCACATCGAGCCACGCTCTGCGCTAAAATTCACTGCAAATTCACTTTTAAACCGCACAAGCGTTTTGAAGCAAAAATCATTAACTTATGTTTGACGCGTAGCATAGGAAGTTGGTGCACGCGGAACAAACACTCGGTACCCAAGATAAATGTTGCCCCTTATCTGCGTGTTTGAACAACCTGCTTATCGGAAAGATCGTGATAGTGCAGTCGTTAAATAATTAATAATACCTAAACGGAAAACAGGCCTCTCCTATACCCCGCCACTGAGCTCGATCTTCATTGCTATTTGAGAGGCCATGTCCAGCGGTGGACGGAAATAGGCAGATGATGATAACAGAAAATACTAGTTTAAATCACATTTACATTATTATCGAGATAAAATATGTAGTTTTATTTACCACACTGAAGTAATTGTGTTATACACAGGGCGGTGCTGGAGGATGTTTGTGAGAGTTAGTCATGATTCATCTTAGTGAGGCAGTTTCTGTTATCTGTACCGATAGACACCGAATCCGGAAGTTTAAAAAGTTTGGACCTTCTGTCTGTCCCTATACCAAGGAATCCTATTTGACCGATTCATATAACTAATCTTTTTTATATTCTAATTCTTAGACTGAGGCAATATTTAAAATATGAACTATCACTGATTGCTTCGTTGGTCGAATGGTTGGCAAGGCGACTGCCACTTGAAAAGTTCTGGGTTCGACTCCCGTGTGGGGTACTATTGAATCTTTCTAACTTAGGTTTGCTAGTAGTAATTTCTAGTAGTGTAAGTAGTTTCTAGCCCGGTGTATGATCATAGGCTCAATATTCCACGTGGGACATAAAGGTGACTGGGGAAAAGTGGCAGTGTACTGCACTATCATCACAGATGCTTGCTAACATGACAGTGAAGAATGCGATGTGCAAATTTTCCTCGCGCCTCACGTAACGGTCATTGGAGCGGTTTTAACGTATTTTAGTGGTTGGTTATTACTATCAAAATGCCATGTCGATCCCGTGAACCATTCTTTGTAAATATTTTCTGGTGAAACGTGGGAGTGTACTGCACTCCTCTTCCTACCCCTTCGAGGATTAAAGGCGTGATGTTACGGTTTTTTTTATAAAGTTATTTCTCGTAGTATTCACTGTACAGCTCTACAGGGAATATTGTGTCAGCTTGTTTTTGGACAATGTAGATTTATTCTATCATTCCGTTCTGTTGGTTATAGTTTTCCTTCAGTTCACTGTTCGGTCATTTCGTTTCCATAGATACGTAATTTGTATTTGAATTCGTTCGGACAGTTGTGTCACTTATGTGATCCCGGGATAGATGCATGGCGTGTTGTCAGGAAGGGTGATTGGGGCGTGGAACCGTCTGGAGTTTGGGAAAGGGAGTTAATTGTGGAAACAGCAGTCTGATATATTTAGTTTATTTACCAATATTTAAGCATAGTTTATTTTGTTAACGATACATGGAGTTATGTGAATTTGTTTTTCATGTTATGTCGAAGTTTGAAATATTATGTATAATTGTAACTGAACAATTGTCCCACATTTGAACTGAGAGACAACAATTGCTTATCGAGAATTGTGATAAATGTTCCATACTGCAGGAGGGCGGCGCTGAATGACAAATGTTGGTGAGTAGTTTTGCAACATCTAACCAAGGAGCTGGAGGCACGTGTTCGTTCAATAGGTGCATAAACTGCCGATGCGGAAGTGCGCGCCCCGCTGCTCCCGGCGCAGCCTCCCGAGGGACGCTCCACGGGGAATACTGAGCCGTTAATTGACTCATCTACACTTTCTCAATTTACCTCCTCTACTAATGACGACAATCTTTAGAAGCAATTTGTCTGAAATCGTGTAACTTTGCTAGACGTAGATGCGGTTTCTGTCATGGTCGGCCCGCTCCTGGCATATATTACGTGTCTTGAGGTATTTCTCGAAAGTAAAACCTATTTTTAAATTTTTGTTGTGATTTTTGATCTAGAAATATAAAAATGCTATGAAATTTGTTTTAGTTGCGTAAGTAATGAGCATATCCATCAATATATTATGTAAGCCACGCAGTGCCGTGTACCGTTTCGTCAAACATTAGAAGTCGATTTAGCCATACACACCGGCCGACCACTTGTCACCGTTACTTTTAAGTGAAACTTAGTATTTACACTGAAACCCGAATCACTCGTTGCTTATTGTCTGTCCTGAAGGTAGGTACATGAAATAAATTATATTCGTTAAGTCGCGGCTCCATTTAACTCCCACGCGACCAGCGACGCGTTCACTTTTAATAATCCATCATATTTTTTCGCCGCCACATGGTAATGAATATAGCGGCTAAGAGACGCAAAAACGAGCGAGTTGTCAAACACGGCCAGATGTGCGCGCGCTAATGGCTCAGTGCAGCGGCCGTGTTGGCGGACTCGTTAGCCGCGGCTCCTGTGACACTGAGCGCGCCGCGGGCCGCCTACTACGGACTCTACACTACCTGATTCCGCTTCACAGCCTGCGCGTACTTCGTAGCGTTCGGCGCCTGTGGACTCACCGTAGATGTCTGTGCAGTGCTGTCATATAGGAACTAAGGATGCGCCACCAGTCAACATCAATAATGTTGCTCGTATACGTTACGACGAGCAGTCGCTGCAGGCCCGTGTCGCTGCGAGAGCGGGCCGTCCGCCGCGCACACGTGGCGCGCAGCCGGCGCGGGCCCGCAGCCGCGCGGCCCGTCTCATTATCCCGAGCGTCGTCATGGCCCGTTTGGTGCGCACGCTCATTATGCAACAGATACGTAGCGACGAGGCCGGCATCGCCCCGCTGTCTGTCGCCTTGTTGTGCTGCCGCCGGATTTATCTGTTTTGTTCCGTACTTATGTGTTATGACATTGTATTTATTGCCTCTAAATTACGATTAGTGCCGTCAACTACTAAATAAGCGTAAATATATAAGAACTGAATCGTAACTTACATTCAGTGAAATGTGACTCTCTACTCGGTACTTTTACCATAATATGTATAGTTCTGCAGCAATATAAAGTTACAGAATACGTATAATGTAAATATGTTTAATTATGTTTATTTTTTAATTAAATTAATTTTTGTTTCATTGCATATTTTATTATTTGTTGAAATATTTAAAATGGCTAGGAATGTTCTGAAGGTACATAGGTACTTGGGCACAATAAATAATGCTTGTTTTTACATTTTTCTAAAAGCGCAACAATTTTTGCATTTCCTGGAGACTTGAGCGGTTCATGATGGTGGAACGGTCACCATTGAGGGCCGACTAGCGGTCGGCGGCGGCACTGCCCTGCGGCTCCTCCGCCCCGTCGCCGAGATGCTTGTCTACCGCCAGCCGCCGCTCGCGCCTATACCTATCACCCTTATTGGAGATAGGGCTTGTAACGGTCCAATTTGCATATCGGCTAGGTACCTTTATCACACAAAAGTAAGGAGTGAGAAAGTTCTCAGCTTCCTGCCTCGTAACGGAAGAATGGCCGAAAATTGATGTCCCTCGGAAGATTAGATACATAGAACATTGGACAGTACTTTAGTCACACGTTATTCTATTGTATTAGCCAAATAGTGGCCGAGAGTGGCCGCAATGCAACGTAGAATGTTACAGGAATAGGTACGCTCTCTTCTCCTCGAACAAAAACACTAGAACACGAGCACCACAGTAAGTTCCTAGACATCTCGTGTCATGTTCATTTATGACAATGACGATTTACAATACCTCAGCTTGGAGAATATTTTTCAGTTTAATTGCTGCGTATTAGGGCGCCACCGATTACTTAACATAATATGAGCGTAGGTAGGAACTATCGACTCCAGCACAGCCTCTAATTATTGTAATTTTTCATTATCTTCTAATGTATGTGTCCAATAACATTCTATAAAATACGAAGTTTACATGTTTGTCTTTAGAATGAGATAACCTTTCTTCGTAAGAGTTGGGTAATATGCCATCCATTACAATAGGGCTCGTAAATCACCTTTAAATTTTTAATAACGTTATGTCTTAGTTATGTAGCAGTGATAGCCTAGTGGTTAAGAAAGTCAGCCTCTCACGTCGAGTGTTGGGTTCAAATCCATGGTGCGCACCACTTTACAAAAGTGCGTTTTAAATTTAAATATCACTTACTAACGGTGACGGAAAACATAGTGACGAAATCTGCACACCTTAGAATTTATAAAAAAAGAATTCTAAAGTGTGTGAAGTCTGCCAACCTGAACTTGGCCAGCTTGGCAGACTAATGGCCTTAACCCTCTCAATATGATAAGAGACACATATTCCAACAGTGGAACGACAAATGGGTCGATTATTTTTTTTTGTGTGGCTTAACGTTATAACAGATAGGTATATGGTGTAGTGGACTTTTTTTAGACCTATTCAGAACCAATATTTATGTACTGCACTGTATTTAAATAGGTATTACAACGTATTCCTCCAGCGCACGCATATAAAGCATATCGATAGCGCTTTTTCTTCCGACTTGCTTTACAAATATCAATATTTAAGGCCATCTGACATTTGACAGGCTGCTACTTTCAGAGATTAAAGCGAATAAATAGTCAAGACACTTTCAGCTTTATTATACTATGATTAAAAATGTACCGGCTTAACCACGTACGTTTTTCGGGATGGTCCCAAGAGCTCCCGCCGCTTGCAGCGAGGTCGCGACGGATGCTGACCTCGCTGCAAGCGGCGGGAGCTCCTGAGGAAGGACCTCGTACAGGTCCGAAAGTAGTCGGGCCATCAAGAAAAACGTACGTGAGTTAAACCGGTACATTTTTAATCATGTGTATAAATGCTCACGAAACATTCATTATTCCATGTGAAAACGATTACATAGTGGGTACAAATTCAAATTCAAATTCAAATTCTTTTATTCATTATAAGGTATATACATACATACACTCAATGAAGGTCATGTCTAGTCACTGTACTGTACTTCGGCTTTGTGCGCCCCTCAGGCTGTAGTAGACCGGGAGAAAAAAGCCGGACAAAAAAAAACTTCCAGCACTCTTTTAAATAACAAAGTACGACGGTTATGACCTGTTTGCTCAGTGTGGCAACGATACGGCGGGCACTGCATTCCACTCGAAAAAAGTGTCGGCTCTTTACTTTTAGCCTGCAGTTCGTACCTCATACCTCCTTTCGCATTATCGATGCCGTGGCCTTAAATTATTTCAGTCCCTACAAGTCATATCCAGTGGCGGATTAAGCCAATGCGGGGCTCTCAGCAAATTTATCGAATCGCCGGGGCTTGTTTCTTTCTGTTAGGTTTAGAATACAACGGGTGTTTAAGATAAGTACCGTATCCCGCTGAAGGTGTCCCTTAATAAATTAAACAACTGATCTTTTCAATGGAGACTAAAAACGATTTCAAACCATGGATTACTTTTCTTACTGGACCATGGATACCATGGATTACTACTTCTAATGACGCGCCTAATTCATATATTCAGTGCAGTAAATATTTAAATAAAAGTAAGTACTTATGTGATTGGTTTGGTCGCACCCATCCCGCCCGCGTTGCCTCCGCGCTCCTGCTGCACCGGCTGCCCGCACTTCGAGCATGCAACATTTTACATCCACTCTCAGCTAGACATTTCGTTAGAGTGACAAGTGGAGACGATTTGTTTTACAAAGGTTTATTCAGGCTGAATATTATCCGTTTCTTTCCGCGTAAAGACGCGCAATTAAACCGAGAGGCTGACACGCCCGAATAATTGTCACCGCGATAACATATCGCGACGCGGCAGCGATGCTATCGCGCCGCACCGACACCGGATTAACACGTCGAGCGGTCGCGGACAGCGCGAGCAAAACGAACGCCCTATCGCATCGCATCGCGCCTTTGTGACCAATATTTATGTGCCGCTAATGTCGCCGATAGCCCCCCTCCCCGCGCCGCCCGCGCCGCGCTATAGATGCGGATCGGGATATCATAATTCAGCACAAGATTGCGGAATCGCAGTCGGACGTCAGTGCACATTTAAGCACACAGATGGAGATAAGCTTCGCTCGGGAAATGCATTTCAGCTATTACTGCCGCTGAGAAATTGTCTGACATCATTCCTCACACAAAACACGGTTGACTTAAATGAGACTCGCTTTATTTGCTTAAAATCGCATCAAAAAATTTGCGGCACACGTTCAGCAGCGCTCGTAAATCACGCACAATAGGACAGCGCTACCCGCCAACACCGATAAATATTTCAATAGCGGCGGGTAGGGGCCTCAACGTTAACTAGATAAACAATGCGTCGGCTCACGGCGACCAGCCGTGTAATGAGGCGCTGAGCGCGCTGGGCGCGACGAGCTGTGCCAGGATGGGAGGATCTCGCGCTCAGCGCCAGAGGCGGGGCCTTCGCGTGCACCGCGGCTTGCGCTGTACTTAAGGCAACATCGCCCCCTGCATGACGCCTTAATAAACCGTACTGCCAAGCGTTTAAAGCTAAAAATTGCATTTCTTATCAAACAGTACAGTGGGAAAATCTACCCCGCGGTTTATATTACACCGCGTTTAAGATTGCAAATGCCAAAGATGTATGTATCGACCTACAGCATGATCGCTGGTGGATTATTGAAAGTCTTATAAATACCCAGCAGTGAGCTTGTATTGCTAAGTTGTATTTTTGTGTATTCCGAAATATTATAAACCTATCTATTTTTCATATTATGTAGCATGCTTTATGAGAATAGTAACTCACAACATTCTTCGGTCGTCCAGGGTACACCTCGGTTTTCTCCCTTTTTGTTCTACCATTCAAAGTTGCGTAAGTGCTAGTTAAAGGTTCTGAAAATTAACACGTGGTAAAGTAACATTTTTAACAACTATTTTGGGACTGTTGCGTGAAAATCATAGATACATAGACTAGGAGAGCCAGCCTAAAACGTGTCCATCGAAAAAAAAGAGAAAGCAAATGAGGCTACCTATCTCTCTGTCTCTTTCTACTCACGCACGCACAGGTAACGCTAGCGTGAGTCATGCATCAGTAGTGAGATAGAGAGAGATAGAGATAGGGTATCGCGATCGTTTCTCTCTTTCTAACCGTCGGACGTTGCCGCTTACAGGAAGCCGTAAGTCTTCCCTACTCTTTATATAATATTTCTATGGTAAAAAATCTACAAACAAATTAGTTGCAGATTTGTTTCTAATAGACTTACATCTACGGATGAACATGTACGAAGTTTTCATTGTGTACTAGACATTTTCCTACTTATGTTCTAGCAGAGGACGCGAACGCGAATGGTTTCACAGCGGGGATACGTCTGCGTCTACGCTGCAAAATTAGATATAATGTAGAAAAAATTTAACCATCGCAGAATATAGCATCCCTTCGGTGGTAACCTGGGCGCGCTGCACGATTCCGTGCCGCTCCTCACGCGCCTTGGAAACTACACAGTTTGGTCGGTAGACCGGGCGGCTGTCCACTCGCGGAAGTCTACTTACCGCTTACGTTGAGAAATGGAGGTGTAACTTGCTACTGTAATGGAATGCGTTTTGCCAATAGAAACCTAACAGAAATAGGGATGTTGAACTAGCGGACCGCCATGTTTGTCAAATATATTGTTTAAAACTAGAAAAAATTATATTTTATTTAGAAGAATTCAAGTGAGAAAATTTCAATCCGGATTTATTTTACTCTCGGGCTAATATCGGTCACTAGATCCTTCATAATCGCCAACTCTCTTTTAGACCCTGAACTAAAACTGATGTAACGAATTTAATATTATCTTCGCCCATGAGGTAAGAATTACGAGGAAAATCGGTAACCGAACCATATTTTCCCCAAAACCAGACAACATTCCGCCCGTATCTCCTCAAAAGTTTAAGCAGAGAGCGTGAGCCTATTGCCACAGTTCGTACTCGTACATATCCAGACTCCGTGCTGTTATTGAGAATTTACATTTAAAGTTAGAAAATCTCAATAATACTTTGCCAAACTTGAGGATCGAAAGTCAGGACTCTCGCTCAGCTGTCGCGCTTACAACTATTAGACCAGAGTGGAAGCCCGAAAGAATATATGACATCTAATATAACAACTTGACATCGGCTTACAAATTGTTTAGTTCCTATATCATTCTGTGCGTGAGCCGATCGGCACAGCAGCAACCTCCCCCACCCACAAACCGCACCCTCTCTCCCTCAGCGTTTGAGGTTTATTTGGGAAATACATCCATCAGGCTCCACTTCCGCCGCAGCCCCCGCGGCCCCTCGACCGCAGCGATTCAGCTCATCGCTTAATATTCTCGATAACATGTTCGCCGCCCGAAGTGAACTAATTAGTGCTGCTCGGCCTCCGGCCCCAGTTCGGGAAACGTAACATTTCACGTTTGGTGTCCTCGTTGATATCGTATAAGGCGAGATGTGAAGGTCTTTAGTTTCTTGACAGCCATATTGTTTAGTGAAAACTGTATTTCCGTTTATTTTAAAATACATACCGATGATTTAAGATTTTTTTTTATTTTACGATGCCAGTTTTGCCTTGTTACCAATATTGTTTTGAAAGGCGGGCGCAGTAGACAGCCGTCCAACACGTGCGTGTGTGGGGTAAAACGCCAGCACAATCCGTGTTAGATATATGAAATTAAGGATCAAGTCAACTTTAAGTACGACAAATGGATTTTATGTGTGGGATGTGAGAGATCGTGGAACCCTTTGGTGAGACACGGGCTGTATAAGAGAGGGAGATTAACATAAGAGAGATTTTAACGTAGCCTTCTAGTCCTCGGGTTCAGCAACTTGACAAGCCTGTTGTACCAGCGGGCCGCTTCGGGTGCGGAGAAGGGTAATGCTGACTGGATTCTCATGCATTACAATATTTATTTCAAAAAAAATTTTTTTACTTGTTAAAATATGTGCATAATCTGTGAAATATAATTTCATACGGTTATTATCTATCTTTTGATTGCCTCGTTGGTTGAGTGGTTGCAAGCGCGATTGCCGATTGGAAGGTCCTGGGCTCAAATTCCGGGTCGGGTACTATTGGATTTTTCTAATTTAGAATTTCTAGTAGTGACTCGGAGTCTGAATGTGTGTCCGGTGTATAGCAATAGGCTCACCACCTATTCCATTGTTGGACTTAAACGTAAATGGCGAAACGTGGGAGTGCACTACACTCCTCTGCCTACCCCTTCGGGATTACAGGCGTGATGTTACGTAGCCTTTACGCGTGAATGAAGTAAATCTCCTTTGTTTTACCTTGTTGGCGTAACCAAGGAGAGATAACATATCTTACATGTCAGATGTGACTTTTGCAAAGTTCGCTCGTTTTTCAATGCTAGCAACGCATCGCTACTGCACGAAAGCGGTTTGCTACTTCTGAAACACTCCAATATTTTTACTATTATTATTAGATTGCTTCCTGGGCAGAGCGTAAGTGGTACCAGTTCATGGATACCCGTTACTAGACACCTATATAAACATCGAACTAGTTCCCTGATTGTGTTGAATGTCTCCGTAATCCGGGTGCAAGGATCGAGCGCACGTGCTTAGTACCGGGATTAGCGCGCGGGCGGCGCCGGGCCGGGATTAGAGACGTCGAGTTAATGTGCTGCTGCCACTAGCTGCGCTCTCCATTAATAGATGTCAACAAGATGTTTTTCTCCGGAGTTAAATAAATAAAGGGGCCAACTGCTTAACGAAACGAATTTTAATTATTATTAGGACAGCGTCGCGGTCTTCTAACGTCTTTGTTCAGAATTACCGGCCGCCTCCTGCGGCCTTTCGCACGTTCATTTCCGACTTATGACATTGTCTACCATATAGTTTTCATAAACAGTGAAGGCTGCGCAGCGGCAGCCGCTCGCTGCCATTCTGTCCTGTCTTAATTGTTACGCGTCGACGTCCAGCTCCGTGCTCGTCCGAGCGTTTTGGTAAAAGCCATTATGAATCACGTTCATTGATAATCTTATTATTTTCATGGACACGATAATAAAAAAAACCAAGATTTTATGTAACAGAAAAACTCTTTTTATGTTCCTTTTGATGGGTTCTAAATTTTGAAAAGTATTTGTGACATTCAATTATTTTTATTTGAAGTATTCGTAGTTGTGTCTGTGTACTGCTTAACCGAAGACGTTTATTAGTGGTTTTCCTATTCCAAACCTTCTTTTACATACGATATAAGAATACAAAAAGATAGTTTTGTTTCACAATAATTATAGTGTCGGAATCCACACATAAGCGGCGAGCGAGCGGTCGCTTCTACCAAAATCGATCGATTTGCGCAGCTATTCGGTCGGAGAATGTGGCCACGATATACCAATGAAAATAAAGAAGAGCAGCAACTAAAAATAAACCATAGCGGTTTGGAGAAATAAAGCATAGTGGGAAAATGGTACGTACGGACAAACTGCTGTGCGGCGCGCGGCAGACGGGCCGGCGCGCGCTTTTTGCACATCGCCGAGGCCCGTGGCCGCCAGGTGCCGCTTGCGACACACCTTTCATGCAATGGATCCATCATACGGTGAAATATTAAACACTTTTCTTGTCGTAAAATGTCGTAGCCCTTTAACTGAGAGTCGGGTTCCTTGCTTTAAGCTCCAATTAAACAATCATCTCACCCATTCGCCATTTGGTTCATTTTCCTAAAAATCAATAATGTTGCGAGTTGCCTTTAATTATAAGTGTAAACCAAATGATTTTTGCTTCACCAAATAGGTGCTTTTGTGTTTTCAGTTGAACGGGGATCTGTAAACACATAAAGTTTGTCGTTACTTAAGTAAGTGTCGCTAGAAAGGAAACAAAGTCGGGCGATCTCAGGCGAGCGTGTGAAGTATACAATTAACTATACGGGGACGTAAAGTGGCGATGGCTCCCGAGACACAGCTTACTTTATAATCCTGATGCGCCAGCTAGCGGCTCTCAACCTGAGCAACGGAAAGCTATTCTGATAGCTGCTTTTTAAGAGCCTACTGGTTATATTTCGAACATATCAAAATTTAAAATACTTCGTTCAAAAATGAGAAACGTGTCTTGTATTTTCCATATCCTTTAAAACCCTAAATTAAAAAAATTAAGACGGGAGCGATATAAGAGTGGAAGGAAAGCGCCACGAGCGAGAACATCATTGCCTGCAGCGATTTATCAATACGTAGCG
>DWJK01004450.1:0-12004 GCA_018248815.1 Croniades pieria auraria
CTTTGACACTTTAGATTAGGACAGTATTTTAAAATCCATTCTGTAGATTGTAATTTTTTAGCATTTATGGCAATATTAAAAGAACTTTTGCCGTTTTGGTCTAAAGCATCAACATAGACTCCATCATCGAACAAAATTTTAATTATTTCACCATTATCCTTTAAAGCAGCGCGATGAATTGATAACATCCAATCGTCACTATTAATATTGGCACCTCCGAAAATTAATATTTTTATTATTTCGTTGTTATTGTTCACAATGGCATGATGTAATGGAGTGAGCCCCATTTTCCACTTCGCTCTCATCGAATTAATAGTTCTACAACTTCGACATGTCCTTCGCCAATAGCGATATGAAATAGTGGTCACCATCTTTAATGGTCGCTTCCACAGATGCACTATTCTTTAGCAGGATGTTTAAAATTAAATAATAATTAAAAAGACTAAATAACACGCTTTTATATAAGATCTAACTAAAAAATAAATAATAGTTAAAAAAAACTAAAAACACGCTTATGTGAAAAAATGTACTAAAAAGTAAATTTTTTTTTAAATTGAAATAAGAATAATGTAAACAAGAAAAAAAATTTATTCTATTGTAAATGAATTTTAGTTAAGACTAGCGCAAAAAATTTGAATAAATTTGAATTAAGAATAGAGTAAATAAAAAAAATGGAGTGCAATGTAAAACAGTATAATACATTTCAGTTTGTACTTTTGTATAGTCAAGACTAAGCATACAGCCACATACAATTTACAGCACCAACTCAATATTGGTTTTACTGTTACCAAAAGGCCTTCACTGATTATTCGAATCATCAAATTTAAATTGATATAAAAACTCACTTCCCAGCATTATTTGTTAATATACATTAACTGAACATACATATTTAATGTGCATTAATATTCCGGTAATGATTAATCAATGAACATTGTGATGCTAACGAAATGTTCACTTTGTATGCAGCATACGAAATGATAGACAGTTTGTAGAGTTAATCTAATCAAAACCACCAAATGGTCAACACAAACACGATTTTTGCATTATTAAAACTGGATACAAAATTAACATGATTAAATAATATATCGCATATACATAGGCTGGCCCGTTGCTCCAGTGGTTAGTAAACTTGACTGCCGAGCTAACGGCACGTGGGTTCAATATTTGTGCGATGAGTTTGAGTGTTCGTTATTTCTGGATGTAAAGCGAAAGTTTCCAAAGAAAAAAAAAAGAAATGTAACATCACGCCTATAGTCCCCGACGGCAGAGGAGAGTAATATATTCACACGTTTCACCAGTTACATTTAAGTCCCACGGAATAGGTGGTGAGCCTATTGCCGTACACCGGCCACAATTCCAAGCTCCGAGTAACTACTAGAAATTCTTAATTAGAAAAATCTAATAGCACCCGATCCGGTATTTGAACCCAGGACCTCCCGATCGGCAGTCACGCTTGCAACCACACCACCAACGAGGCAGTCAAGTTTCCAAGTAAACGTATAATTTTATGTTTAGCAGTCTTTTGGTTACACGAACACAGGCTTTCTTCAAGCCTACGTTGGAATCAGGTGGACGTGTGTAGAGATATCCCAAAATATTGAATAATTATTATAATTTAATATTAGTTAATTAATTCCATGGTAAGCATTCTTATCCTTGTCCTATATGTGTTCTGTTTTGTATAAGAGGTAGACATGCTCAGAATTATTGCTTGCAGCTAATGTGCTTAATCAAATTAACAAGTAATTTGATTAACTATCGTTAATTAGAAACAGCGATATCGATATTAAATAAATTATTTCATCCTTCAGAAGACTCATGAATGTTGCGTGGCAGGTACAAGTTAATTAGCCGATGTAAATCTAATCTCAAACTGATGTTAAGTTACAAATATAAATGCTACAACAAACGCGCGAATGAACTAGTAACACGAGAGTGGGATATAGTTACGTTACATCGAATTCCAAATGAACTGATAATACGTATCAATAAATCAAGTGGAACATTTCATTTTATCATTCTTGATGTTAAGCGTTGGGTGCGAGCGGCGTTATCAACGGAGCGTATCGCTACACAGGTGTTGAGGGAAAAGGTCCGACTTTCTTCCATCCCGAACTTAAGGTACTATTCACAACTTGGTTCGACGTCGTTTCTATCGATTTTAGATTAAGGAACTCCCGGCTCCTGTACAAGCATTCTACAATAAATTTTCCCGCTGTTATTTAGGTGGAAAAGTTTTTTTTTGTTGTACCAAAAATCTATATGACGACAAATTTTTTGAACAACGATTTCATTTTCCGTTCCACGTATTATGTTTCAGTGCGAAATATGCATATCGATGTTTCGCGAAGCACAAAGTGATGTTCGATTACTTAAAAATTGATTCACGTCCGTTTTTGGGTTCGCAACGTGGCTATTCATTTTTTAGTTGGCCCCGAACAAAACCATTGTCACGCGTCAAATCCGTGGAGCGGGCGGCTCACATATGTATATGTCCATACAAGCATGCATATTTTATTGTGAACCATGAACGTACATCCAATTATTTGTACCACTAGAAACAACAGCCACGATCGAGTTCAATCAAGCACTCACTCACTTATAAAAGTAGTTGAAGTAGACTGATATAACTATGAATGTATGGAGCTATTGACACGAACCGTTCCGAGCCCAAAATCATTGGAGAGCACTGAATAACGAGACCACTACTCATAGTTTATTGGTGAAATAACCGTAAAGTAAAGAAATTGGTGAAATAAATAATGATCAATAAATAATTTTAACTTAGTTCTAAAAAACTAATTACTCATACTCTACGCTACGCATATATGTATGTGCAGAATTCTAATCGAATAAAATAAAAAAATCGGAATATTTTACATTGTTACTAATCCGTTATGCCAGCTCCATTGAGGTATTGGTACTCTCTGTCTTACCAGAGGGTACCAATAGCCGAATAATTACGAATATCGTTTTACACATCTGACTATTTGACTCTGTTACATTTCTAGCCAGACAATTATATATGTACATACCAGATTTAGGATCAAGATGCTATAAAACCGAAATTTTAACAGTATTTATAACAAAAGCGCATGGCCCCTTAACAGTTCAGGCTAGAAGCGTTAGACACTAAAACAAGTTATCCGAACTAACGTGTTGGGTGTGACACGATGTTAGCTCGTAAGACACTTAGCGTGAACAAATGGAAGCCGGTTTTATTCCTTACCACCTTTGCGATCTAGAGACTAAACTATACGAAACTTTTGTAACATTTTGTAAAACATTTCTTATTATTAGTTCTATTACTTTGACAAGCCAGGTCTCATACGGAGCAGGCAGCGTGCATTGAATGTATAACATCTCTGTTATTACAGGCCTGACATGTTTCTTCTATCACTCTTTTCTTTGAACACTTAAGAAATACTTTTAATTACCTGAAATTTAAAAAACAATATTGTTTCCTTTTAAGTCGACGAACCTATTACTGTATAAGCGAGAATGTTTTCAAAACTTCAATATTTTAGAGAGGCTTATGTGGCAAGTACCGATAAACGAATAATACCATAAGCCATGTAACGAAAAAATATATATTTGTTTTGTTGGTGCGCAGAGCATTGACGCTGGGCATTGATCCATAGCTCCTTAGTAATAGACATCAAAATTGCCGAGCAAATATACCAAAATTAAGAGTGAAAAATATACTTAACGGTACACTTTGTCATAAAGTAATAATATGTAATGTAGTAGAAAAGAATATTACCATTAATTTCAATATAACACAAAATTATGAAAAACGCAACGTTGGTCAATTTTATTGGCTAATTTTTTCATTTTTCTATATTACATCAATTTCAAATCAATCGATCCCGAGCGTATTTCGGCCACAGCGACGTGGATAAAACTATTGAGAGTTTTGCTGGTGTGCCCTCACGTGGCTAACGTACTCTATACATGCAGCAAATGTGCGACCGCATTCGCTGCAAGTCAGCACACCTCCGACGTAGTTGTAAGTAATGGCCGCAAGTAGTCGGGCCTTGAGCTTGTCTCGTTTAGCATCTAGCTCATTTCGTCATCTCCCTTCAAAATTGAACACCTTTGTGTGCACGGTATGCCTCCACGATGTTCGATCGGCTGCCATCGTCTCCCATTGGGACGAATCCAAGTCGCATCGTTTCATGTGACGCTTAAGCACATCTTTATACCGCAAAAATTGGCCGCCCTGTTTCCGCTTGCCATTTTGCAGTTCGGAATAGAAGATGCGCTTCGCCACTCTATCGTCAGACATGTGGGAGACGTGGCCTGCTCAGCGCAGCTGTCTCCGCATTAGATAGGCCTCAATACGGCTAACATTAGCTCGTCGCAGATCTTCCGTGTTACGAACACGGTCCGACCAATGAATGTTCATGATGTCACGTAGGCCTTTAAGATAAAATCTATCTAATGTCCGGATATGCTTGCGGTACAGAGTCCACGTTTCAGAAGCTTACAGGAGATTTGGCAGGACGATCGCCATGTACACAGCTACCTTCGTGGCGAACTTTATATCGTGTGAACGAAACACCTTAAATCGAAGTCTGCCAAAAGCTGCAGCAGCCGCTCCTATCCTACTGTTGACTTCATTATCAAGGACTTCATTATCAAGGCACCTCGATGTAATGGTGCTGCCCAGACATTTGAGCTGATCTACTTGCTTAAGCGAGTCGTCACAGAGCTTTATGTCAACTGGGGCACTATTCATCGTGTGAAGCAACATTACGCTTCATTCATTTCATGAAAAACGGCAATTTCATAGGTAAAGACCTATTAGTTTTATTGACGATATACTCTATTTTGGATGTTTTGCACGCCAATCTAGGCAGGATTTAATGGCTAAGTTTGTTTGTAACACTTAATCCCATGTACCTAAATCCAGCAAATAAAGCATTTGTATTTGTATTTGTATACTTATCTTTCATTGCCTATCTGTGCTGTTTGAGTATATATGAGAACCTAGTGTTCATGTATTTGACTCGCAATTTTATATATAATTTCTATATTACAAATTTTAAAGTTTTCAATTCTAATGGCTCATAAATTAGTCTCTTTCAACTCCGTAACGAACCTGGAATAAAGATATAATAATAATAATAATGAAAATAGTTGACTGTTATATAAATCGTGTATTTTAAAGGATGCAAATGCCGTGGAAAAAAAGAGACTAACTTGTCTTGACCAAAAAGTAATCGAATCCGGTGTGAGTGTATGAAGCGAGTGATGAATATAAAAGACGGCTGTGAGTTCTGTATGGATACAGATATATGGTACTTGAAGCTCTGTGCCTGCTCTGTAAGGAAATTGGTGTGATAATATAGCACTAACAAAATTTTTATTTCAATTAAACTATTTAATTAAGAAAACGCTGTAGGCATTAATATGAACCTTCCGCATGAACCTTCCGTTCACAGTATGGACGTTATGTTTAATAAATTTATATTCACACGCAATCTTTACTGATTAGAGGTGATTTACAGAGACTGGAAAGAGGTCGTGTGACAATAGACATTGCGTTAAAACATCCGTTGTATAACTTTTTATTAATTGCATAAACACTCAATTTACATCAAAACTTTGTTGGCATTTTAGACAAAGGAAATATTGGATATAGCGCCATGCAAAAAGGCAATACCGAACATATGAGTATTGCGTCATTTTACAGTGACCATTGGATCTGATGATATCGTAGACCACCACGAGATCTTTACCACCACAAATTCAATCACTACACAGGAACATTATACTCCAAAGAATTTATTTAATACTTTTAATTTCCATGAACAAGCGTTTACTTCCAATATACGTGTAAAAGCGTTCTAATACTTCAACGGCATGTTACGTAGGACCTTATTGTTGACTATGATATAATATGACCACTGTATATTTGTTTTACATCGCTGCAAGCCCTTCGCGTTTTAAAATGCAATGAAAACTTAAAATTTAATTCTAATTGTACATTTATAAACATATACTTGACCAGTTCCTCAGTTGATTAAAAATGTAACGGCTTAACTCACGTACGTTTTTCCGGGTTGCCCGACTAGTTTCAGTCTCCATCGCGACCTCGCTGCAAGCGACTGGTGCTCATAAGGAAGGACCTCGTACAGGTCCGAAACTAGTCGGGCAATCCCGAGAAACGTACGTGAGTTAAGCCGTTACATTTTTAATCATGTGTATAAATAGTCACGAAACATTTAATAGTAAAATAGTTCCTCAGTTGATTGCCGGCGAGTGCACATGTACTCGCTTCTCTCTCTCTCTTCGCTTTTCTTTTTATAAAGAAGAGTAGAGGAATATTTTATAAGTAGTAAAAGATAAATTCGAAGGTAAGGGGAATAGCACATAAAACTTATTATCATTCTTTAAAGCTTTAAAATTTTTACAGATTTAAATGTAATTACGTTTTCCGCGACTTCTAACGATACTTTCGAAGCCGTTTGGAACGACACTTATTTAAAAAATATATAAATATTTTTATATAAAAATTGCTTTACAATGAAATTAACTTGTTCAAAATATCGGAAATACAATCAAGTCTTGCAATTCTCGTGTCATGAAAAGTATTGAGCTTCGTATGCAGTCGCAACGAACATTTTAATTAGCTTCCGTTCTGCGCCTAGTTGATGATTTCACAGTATATTCATAATTAGTTTGTTATGAAGTTTAATTGAAAAATGTGATGGTTTCGATATGTCTGACTAATTCGAGATACATTACTTAGTACTTAGCATTCTAATGGTGCATTTAAAATTACACCCATATTTTATATAAAACGTACTTAATTTATTGTTAATCAGCTTGAATGAAAAATAGGAATAAATTCTTTTGAATCTCTGTATTTCTTAGTAGTTTCTTATTCGGTTATTGCGTAATTTATTGTGTTATCAATGATCAACCCTCATACACTGAGGCCTTCGCGCAGCAGTGGACTGAGACTGGCTGACGTTAACGATGATATTGTATCATTTAAGATTCTATTCTACCAATGTCGCACTGTCATAGATGTACTATTCAAGGTCAAAGAGATATTATATATAAAGTAGGGGAGCCAGCCTAAAATGAGTCCACCGAAAAAAAGAGAAAGCAAATGAGCTGCACAATTCTTATAATTAACTCGCAAATATTTAAAAATATTCAGATTTATTAAAATTATAAGTGGGTTTGATATGACTTGTTTGTAAAAATTTGTAATGTAATCTTTTAAAAGGTTCGTCTTACGAACTCGTATATACGTAAGTATATTCTTATTGTATGTTATTGTATTGTTCAGAACTGTATATTCTATCGGAGTTTTATATAAAATGTATGAACATTTGCATAAAGTTATTGTTAGACTTCATTAAAGTACGAATACATACATACATATGTGTAACTTGCCTAAGAAAGAAAGCAAGCTATGTATTACGTCCCAAAAGGAATAGTCAAATTTTAAAACACAGACATAAATATGAGTAGACGATAAATATACTCTTAACATTCACGAAATATTTTATGTTGTTATCGACTTCGTGATTGAATATGAATCCGCACATGTAAATTAATTCATGTAATTAAGCAGTTCGTCTACAACGTTCAAATACTACTAAAAATCATCTTACTGCGGATTATTTGTATAATTTAGTGCTTACGCTTAATACACTTTTCGGTACGTTTAACGATGTTATTAAGCCGGCAGGATTTTACACGAAAAAATTTAAACGTGATTCAGTTTCTGTATAAAAATATACCGAATATCCAACAGAGATAAATACCGCATATCCAGCTTGGGAATGAGGAGCAAAATCCGCTTTGGGGAAGCTTATATCCAGCAAGGGACGGAGATGGTCTGAAGATAATGATGTTGCCCAAACAAGATTATGATCTGGAAGTTTTTAGTTATGTTTAGTGTAATATTATTGTCATTATTATATTGGTTCCAAAATGCTTAGTTAGGTAGGGAACACAGGTCCCTGTAGCTCGGAACCAGAATAAGAGCTACGCTATCTCCTGCTACTTAAAGGAGGCTTCCGGGATTGCGAGCGGTTAGAGTGGAAGCTCGAAACGTTCAGGTGGTGATCCCGAGAAGGACAACGATATGTGTGGCCGCATATCGTCGTGGAAACTGAAGGACATAGGGAGAGGCACTAAGCTTCTCCCGGGTGTTTGGCCCGTCGGGGCATTGCACTAGAAGGACACCGGTGCATTGACGTTGGAGATCTCGGAGCCTGCTTATTAGCGCCGAAAGGCACCGAGGAGGTTTTAGTGCGGTAAAAGTTCCACATAACCCGGTATCCAAAGTAATCATAATAAAGGTAGAGTTGACAGAGAGCACGGGCTGTTTCTAGAAACAGCCCGTGCTCTCTCTCTCTCTACATCTAGATGTAGCTCGTTAATAGCGTATCAAATATCTTGCACGTCACGGAGAAAGGAGTGGAAGAGTGTCTATTCCGGGCACATCCGCTGTCAGCTGTCCGTTCGGATATGCGCAAACATCGCCCATCTTATTAACATCCTGTGTTTGGAAGTATAAATTAAATGTCACATTCGGTGAAATCAAATTCCAACATTGCTACATGTGGGAGAAATTTTAATCTTTACTTGAAACGACACTTATTTGTTTGCTTATATTATATCATTATATTAAATGTATTATTGCTCACTCAAGAATGATCAATAATTATTCTATTATTTTAAATCTATCTATCTATCTTATCTATAATTCTGAATCTTATACCTTGGTATATTTATTTTAAATCTTACACCTTGGCGTAAGATTTAAAATAATAGATAACTAGGATTAAAGAGAAGGACTTTAATGTCTGTAGTTTTTAACAAAAGAAATAGTTCAATCTTGCAACGTTTGTAAATATATCACTACAATATACATTTAGCGTCAATAACCTGCTAAGTATTGTAACACTTCCGTGGTTGAATTACTGTTTCCACCTCTTGATCAACAGTGAATCATGTCGAACCTGTTCTATCACTGTCGTAAACTACATATCTTTCTCTCGTTTACACAAATGGCGACATAAAGATTCAAGGGATACTGCCAGTTATGTAATACGAATATAACATATTTACGTAAAAAAACCTATCCTCCTATTCAAATCCAATTGTTATAGCGTTGGCAGTAACGGTCCGCCGGCCGAAATAAGGATATGGGCCTTTTTGTGTAGCCGACCCGTGAGCGCGAGGGGCGAGCCTCTCTAATACAGTATACCTACCAACACGAAATATGAAATGATACTTTGTAGGCAAAGCGATCGGGCGTATCTCGCGAGAGCCGTAAAACTGTGAAGCGTTCACCGAAATCGAGAAACTCGTTGAAAAATCTCACACGAGGGATTCAGACCGTTTTGTTGTCATTTGGCTACGTCGCAATATTTCACAATTGTGCCGAAAAATAAAACAATTGTATGAAAAATATGGTCATATTTTTTCATTAATAATTATTAAACATGTGGAGACACAAATTGGGAAAGTACGAATAGGTACACATAATTGTATGTAAACATTTTACAGGTGTATATTTTACATTTGTTTGTTTTTTTATTAATAAAAAAACTACATTCTTTCGAAATGTGTAATTGTAATGATAATCGGTGATCGGTAAACAACACCGATTGAAATTGACTAGGCTTCGTTTAAACGTATTTTATTATTTAAAAAATGGTCGTTTTCTTTTTAAGATACACGAATAGTTCCATAAACATTTGGTGCAGAGTTAGATCGTACTTTTTTATTGCAATTCGTCTTTTTAATCAATACACATTCGCTACAGAATCTAGCTTCCCGTTGACGCCGACAAGTTGACAATACCTGAAAGTTTATAAATTTAATTTGTGAACATTGATTAATATATTAATCTGTAGTGGACATTGCAACTGAAATTTAAATCAAACTGATCTGCGTAAGAAAATGAAGGAACAAAATTTGCTATATTCTGTAATTTGAAAATATTACACAGTAATCAATAGGTTTACTTTTCCACCAAACAAACAGGAAAATGTCTATTTCTATACCATGAAGTCTTTAAAATAAGAATAATAATAACACAAACCTTGATGCAAAACATTGTCTTTGGGTCATAGGCGGCGAATTAGAGAGATTTCAGAAGATTCCCAGGGGTTGAGATTTGACTTCCACTCGAGCAATCTCACTGAACAAAGCAAGGTTTACTGTAATTCGTACACAAATTCTATTTGAGAGGATTATACTATCACCTTTGAGGGACGCCGTGTATGACGCCTTAAATCTTCATGAAAACCAACGGTATTTCAGCGTTGAATTTAAATTCATTGCCCACAGATATTTTAAAGCCAAGGTTTTCTGTTTCAACCTCAAACGAGCTTATTGCTGTCTTCATGAATAATTACGCGTCATATGGATGAGCAAGCATTACACTGTCAGTACATATATCGTTCATATTTCACTCAATGTGTTTACTGAGACCCTGCTCGTTTTTATTATATCATTATGCTAGGTCTCTTACGGGATAGGCAGACAGCACCGCGAGCTACCTATATGTAATACATTTAACATTACAAATATATTTCTTCCACAAGTCATTCTCTCACACGCGCAAGCCTTTTTCGGACACTTTTGAATCCCACCAGTCATTTTTAAGTGATGTATGAATAAGGGATTCGTTTTTACAGAGAATCTAAGTATAACATGCTTTCGTGTAAGCTATTTATAAAACATCTGTTAACTACTTGGCGTAAACGTGACTGCGCTACTATTTTCGGCGCCGGTCAAGTGTGAAACCGGAAAAAGTAATTATAGCCTGTCAGCAGTATCGTATAACTCAAAAGAGAAATAGCAACAGGTGGGACAAAATTAACATATTATTACGTATAGGTACGTAGATAGGCGGCTGGGACGATGCAATATACTGTATATGGTGACGAATGAAGTTGTTCTCGGAGTGTTGATACTGTTTATTTACTCTCTATTGTATCACTGGTATTCGCAGAAATCACTTCCTTTTATCGCTTGTTGAACCTCTCTTGATCGCTTCCAAAAATGTTCTGTCTCTCACTGCTTTTTTTTCTAAATGTCTTATGCTGTTGACGCTAATGGTCTCGACAGCTTCTCCGGGTTTTAGTGGCGGACACTAGAGGCTGTGCGACCGACCCATAGGCGTCTCCTGTGAGACTCGGACCTGGGCACGGATCGACACGGTGTGTGTGTTAGCGCACCCACAAATGCGCGCGCGCACACTGCCGCGCGCCTGTTCAAGACGGAGAAGTGAAAGGCTCCCCCCACCGGGCATTCGCCGAGCGACCGCTGGCTGGACACATCGATTTATGTCTTACTTTACACTCTTGTTAAAATATAAGTAACAGTTTTTCATAACGAAGTGTTGTCATTGAAGATTCCCTAACAGTGCGCTTATCGAAAGGCGACGGTACTGCAACGGTCAAACGTGCGGGAACGCCGCACGTCTACCGTATGGAACGCGGTGCCTTCGTCCTCGCCGGTGGGGAAGGTGCGTGTATATGTGGTTGTTGTATAGTGTCTGGGAGGGAGATGAGTCCTCTTGAGGAGATCTATTTGCCAGTGTTATATCATCGTCAGGTTCATCTATTACGTACCTCGGTCTCCTAAGAGGAGCTTTAAACCCGGCTGAACAGCGGAGGTACGAGACAGTGTTCCCAATGAGTTTATTAGGGTGGACGTCAGCCTTGTCGAAGTAGCTCACGGCTTGCTTCTTCAAGAACTGGGCTATTGTATCTAAATGAAGACCCCTATGGAGATCTGCATTACGCAGGTACCAGGGTGTCCCGGTTGCTGTGCGCATAAAACGATTTTGTAATATTTGGAGGGTGTTAACTGATTTTACGTGTGCAAAGGTGATACTGGTATAAGTCATAATGGGTCTGACACAGGCTAGGTATAGACGGACATTCGAGCGAAGTTCCATCTTACTCTTCCCGTTGATCAGAGGGAATAGGCGCCCTAGTACGAAAGCTGCCCTATTTCT
>DWJK01004451.1:0-12004 GCA_018248815.1 Croniades pieria auraria
TTTGGGTGGACGTCAGCCTTGTCGAAGTAGCTCACGGCTTGCTTCTTCAAGAACTGGACTATTGTATCTAAATGAAGATCTCTATGGAGATCTACATTTCGCAGGTATCAGGGTGCCCAGGTTGCTCTGCGCATAAAACCGTTTTGTAATATTTGGAGGATGTTAACGGATTTTACATGTGTGGTCTGACACAGGCTAAGTACAGATGGACTTTCGAGCGAAGTTCCATCTTACTCTTCCCGTTGATCAGAGGGAATAAGCGTCCTAGTACGAAAGCTGCCCTATTTCTGACTGTACGAATGTGCTTACTAAAAGATAAGCACGTGTCTATAAGGGTTCACCACCAGTCCATAAGAACTCTTCGGCCACTGTTGCCTCTCAGGCATCCATCCCCGTCACCTCCAAGGCAGCCCAATCCACGTTTTTGGCCCCTTCAGGGAAATCGCTCCCTTCGTCGTTTGCTAACGATCTCCAAGTCGTGAGCAACGTCTCTCACTGCAGCGCTTACACCGTTTATATACCGTTTAAGCGGCTTCCGGTGACTTCGGGAATGCTCGACAATTTTCACGAAAGCAAACTCCGCCCACACGCCGGCCGTGTTATTTTTGAAACAACTTCGGACGCCAAGTGATAATCGACCTTAAGTCTTTGAGTGTAAGGTCCGATCTCGCTTGTCAGGTTCAATACTCTTGTATGTATCATTATATTCAATACATAACAAACAACGAAGTTTCGAGATACTATCGTCCGTAACAATACTATACACTTAAATCCAACTTGTCATTAATTTGTTTAAAAATTAAGCTATCAGAGAAATCCAATAAAACAAAATATAAAAAAAAACATTAATATTACCTTAAAGTGATTAAATACCAACAACAGATAATATCTGAAAATATTACCTTCGTCTGTGTTCACAGCGGCGTCGCAGACGGTGTTCTTATGTCCAGATTTGTTTAAAGCAGGATTCGGAACACTGGCTTTCAGTTCAGTCAGCGCTTGCTGAAATTAGAGATAGAATCAGTTTGCGAATTGATACTTACGGAACGATGGTAAGTAAAAATATGACTAATCGGGCATGGTTCTACGCTTCCTTAGATGCAAAATACACAGTTTCACGGTGATCTAAAGTAAAAACAGATTTTAAAAGGATTGTATAGGATAACAATTTAAGTGACTGACTTGCGTATTAATCCGAATACAATGTCATCATGAATGAAATCCAAAGTCATCATGACACTGTTGTTACAAGATTATCATAAAAATCATATAGGACATCTTGAAACATTGTAATATTTTAAATATATGAAACACTTGATAATTATGTTATTATGTAATAAACTAAATAAACTTAAATCTTTCTCACCACCAACGTTTGTTTTTCCTTCTTCAGTCGCAAGCACTGCTCGTCTTTCTCCCTTAAATACTGTGCGCAGATTTCGCACTCCTCGTCCAACTCCTTATATTGCTCTCTGAGATCTTCCAACTCATCTTGACACGATGCCAATTGCATCTTGAGTTGCATTACCTCACTGAAAATATTATAATGTACTAGCGGAACCGACAGACATTGTTCTACCCGAAAAAGCAGTTTGCAGTAAATATGTTCATTTAATTAAAAATTTTTTTTTTTTAATTTTGTGATTCCATAATTACTTCTTACGAATCCACGTTTGTGTTAAAAAAATTAAAAAAATAGAAAGGACAGCTCAAAATTACGTAATGTTGTCAGTTGTTCTGCAAATTAAATTTGATGACACAGACTGCAGCGCCACCTACCGGGTACATTTGTGAAATTCAAGCTTTGCAGGGACCCGCTCGAAAGTATATAAAAATGTCATTAAAATGGTTCTGTGAGATACAAATAGCAGCGCCACCTACCGGGTAAACGCTTCTATAACGTATATACGTATAACAAGTGTAAATAAACATAAATAAATGAACTCGTGTAAAATAAATCATGGTTAGAAATCGAAACACAGCGCTATCTACTTTGTTATCTAAATTGAGTAGGTTTGATACCAACAGACTAGCTAACATCGCCATCTGTTGGAAACTTATAAAATTAGACAATATTATAATGATTTGTTATATAAAAAAAACGCGGTCAGTAATCGAAATAAAATATTTAAGTTGGACAAAGTTACATACCTGAGCGGAATTGCACTAAAATCAGTCCAGTAGTTTCGGAGATTAGCCCGGAAAAAATTGTGACCAGAGATTTTTATACACAAAGATTAACGATTACTATAATATAAATTTAACTTATACTTTAGTTTCAGCAACCCGTAGCCGGTTATGCTAGTGAGACATGAAATAAATTGTGGCTTATATGAAACGTTTGCATTTTTAACATAGCGCCATCTATTGGATACTCACTCGATCCAGCCTACTAATTACGTTACACCGCCATCTGTTAGAATCTTTAGGAACTAACAGATAAATAACTCTGTCAGTAAACAAATAGTTCGCACTAAAAAAATTGTTACTATAATATGAGATATAAACTATCCAATCTTTCAAGTTGGATCAAAACTGCACATGATGTACAAAACTTGATTAAAATTGGTTCAGTACTTTAGGAGTCCATCGCAGAGAAAGTGACACATATGTTATATAGATGAAGATATGAATAAATAGAAATTACGAGCACAAAAGTTCAAATTAATTTGATAAGTTTTTACTAAGAAAATAATTATTTTTTCTAACGTGCTTTTATTATCTAAGTGAAAAAGAAATTTTTGAACTAATCTTCAATCTTAGTGTTGTTGCGAGACATTATGAACTTTACAGCAAGGGATAAAATCAAAATGGCGACATTTAAGTATTACCTAATTGATTAATTGGCAGTCAGCTTGAACATAAAAATATGGTGTTAAGGTTAATTAAAAGTGTAAATTCAGGGAGAACGTAACAAAAATTAACGTACCCGTCGCCGTGAAGGCTACTTGATTTTTCAAAGTCCTGTACATCTCGCAGCTTCCGTGGCTGATCTGTAAATAAATTCAAGACAAAATAAGCTTTTAATTATTATTAGGTACGGTAGGTACATAGATTGAAATTGTCAGGGCAGGGTCGCACCGTGCGGCGAGGGCGAGTGCGGCAGCACGCTGCGGTGCAGGTCGTGCGCGCTCTGGCGCCGGCGCCGCGCCGCCTGCACGCTGCTGGGCCGCGACGACGCCTCATCGTCCCGGTCGCTCTGTGAACGGAGCACCATGTACATATTTAGTGAGCGGGACTCACGCATCAGTTTCCCCTCTAATAAACAGACGAGTACCTACATTCTAGTACTGTGTTTCAGTACTAGCCTGTCGACAAATTCAATGTCAAGAAGTGAAGCATCATAAATTGAAAAATGTTGTCGGTTCCGGCGTAAGTACACCACGCCAGCAATTAATAATCGTGCATTATTTTAATACATTTTTTTTTTATTGGATTTAATTGGAGTAAATGATAATAAATATGATACAATTTCATTATTATCCTGTAGCAAGTCTTGTTTGTGTGAATTTAAGTCACTGACAGATTATGTGTATCACATTACCTGATCATGTTTGCATTGAGAGCTGTCGCGGCTGAAACAACAATGAATATAATTAATATATCAATATTTATATCTATAGTATTACAGCTACAAGGAAACAGTCATGCAAATTAAGAATAATAATAAACTAAATGCACCCTTTGCTAAGACGGAGAGGCGTGCTTCTATTCGATTCAACGCTATCGACGTAAATAAGGAAGTCGTCGTTCTTGGAGCGAGCACCGAACACAGCCTCCATTTTAATATGATCTGCAAAAACAATTTTTCTATGATAAAAATGTCATTAAAAATTTCTGAAACAAATTGTAATATTGTAAATGCACAAGGTTAGGGTTTTGTGTAGAATCCATTGAAGAGATGTTAATGAAATTTGAAACGGAGACAACAGCAACAGTTGACAAGAATGCACCCTTATTCAATGTTTCTCAAACAATTCGTTACCAATAGTATAATAAGTGAAATTTTAATAACTAATAATAATATAACAGTAACGACAGATTTTTTTAACATATTTAGATTTATTTCTAACAAACAGAGTATCGAATATTTTTGGTATATAAGAATTGTAATTTCGAGATTGCATTTCATTATCAGATCTTTCTTCGTTTCACTCTACGAAAATGATCGGGCGGCTTCAAGAATATGAATCGAAAACCCCAAGAGTGAAAGCTGAAATGAAAGCACTAGCCTTTCTATCCCAATTAAACTTTTCATATTATCTTGAAGCTAAGCATAATTTAGTGTAAAACGAACCGTCAGTGTCTGGTTTGTCTTCGGCGAACAGACGCTTCGAGTCGTGTATGCTCTGGCGGCGGCGACGCGACGTGTCCACCACTGAATCTATGGAGAGCCGGGGCTTGTGTTCCTTTTGCAATTCTGATATTTGTGTCTATTGAAAAAAGAACAAACCAATAGAAGTAACGGAAAATATATATGGCTATTATGTTGAACATTTATGACATGTTAGTCAATTACGTAAGTCAAGTGCGGCGCGAAACCAATGTTTATCATTGACCTGTTAAAAATGATTCACTGATGGAACATTTTAAGTAGGTATTATAAAGCTTACTTGAAATATTTCACTACAGAACAAGGGACGGAGCTATAGTCAGTACCGGTTGTCATTATTAGTTAACAGAGGTAGTCATTGGAGGGTATGAGATAATTCGTACCCGATAGATATGGAATGTAAAAAATTAATAAATAAGGCCTTAAGATCTGTTTTAAACAAAGCTTTTAAAACTTTATTTCATTTTGTATTCTTTTTATAATTGCAGAGGTTGCGGAAAGGGATGGTGTGTGAAAAAATATTGCATGTACCTCCAACATATGATTAGCGTTTTTGAGTTCTCGAACTTCTTCTTTCAAATCCTTATTGTCTTGCTGCAAGATATCACATTCTTTTTGTAATGCAGCCAGTTTCTTCTCAAGTTCTTCAATCTGCTTCTCCTTTTCACCGGTTTCGTCCTTTATTTGCTTTTGTAACCTGAAGTGGCATATTTTTAATTAACACACTAATTAGTTACAACAAAGATAGTATACTTCAATGTGTTCTATCAGATTCTGATATACTAAAGAGTCACATAATAGGGAGTGAATAAAATGCGATATTCCTTGAAAGCACTTGAAATTGTAAATGTGAACACAGCCCATTTTAAAAACGTAAAAATGCCGAAAACACTACATGGCTAATCACTTATCGATAGAAATCACATTCTTTATTATATCGTTGTAGATATTAAAAATAGTAATTGAGATTTTATAATAGTTATAGGTTACTGAACGTAAACAAAATTATGATTATCCTTTGTATTCATAATATTTATAAAAATGTAAAGTCAGTATTTTCTGTTATAGAGATAAGGAGCTGTTATAGACTATTAAGCATAGAAAAAAAAAGCAATGCATTCTTGTTCCAACCAAAATTGTATTATATGCACATGTATCAATTTACCTCATAATCATTCTGCTTTGTATTTCAGCACTCTTCTCGTACGTTTTGATATTCGTTTCCAAACGTGAGCAGTCTTTCGTCTTTTCCTGAAGTTGGGCGGCCAGTTGCGAATTTTTTTCGAATAGTAACTTCAATTCCTGTTTCGTGTCTTCTATGACAGTCAAGTTATTCTTGACGGACTCTTTCAGTATGAAAATCTGAGACGTCAATGTTTCTAACTCCTGTTTACTTTTCTTTATGTTGTCATTACTTTCTTCTAATTGCTTCACATAATTATCTCTTTCTATAAGGATTTCTTCATTGACCAATTTTAAGTTGGAAATCTCTCGTTCCAAATGTTCTTTACTTTGTAATAGTTCCCTAACTTTATCTTGTACGTTATTGTTTTGTGTCTCCTTGCTCAAGTTATTTTCTAATGTCTGTATTATTGTTTCCTTATTGGTTAGAGATTCCTTTAACATGTTTATTTCTTGGTTCATTTTATTAATAATAGCCACATTAACATTATTTTCCTCATTTTTCTTATCATAGATCTCATTTAAATCTTTGACCAAAGCTGTTTGTGTTATCAAATCGCACTCTTTGATATGTAATGCATCTGTTAGTGTTTTAATTTCTGTATTCAGAGATTCCAATTCAACTTTAGCTTGAGCTACTTCTTGATCGAAATTAATTTTGTGTTCGTTCATCCATATACCATTTTCATTAAATTGTTTTATGATTAAATCAAATATAGCTTCGAGATTTTTATTTAGTGACGATATTTGATTAAGATCGTCTTGTTTAAGAACATTGTGTAGCACTAGTTTACTGCAACCTTCAGTAATGATTTTGTCAAGTTCCTTTTCTTTTTGTAAAATATGTAGTGTGACAGCGTTACTTATTTCTTGTATACTTTCCTTCTGTTTCTTCAATAGACCGAAATCATTTTCTTTTTTTGTTAGTTGTGATTTCATTTGGGTTGAATTGAACTGAATTGTGCCAAGTTCGATCTGAATATTTTTTACATCTTCTTCTAATTGTACACATTTATTACTTTTCTCATCTAAGTCATCTTTGAATTTACTTACTAGAATGTCTAAGACTAAATCAAACGCATTTGTACTATTAAGTCCAAATTGAGTATCAATGGGTTTTAAAACACTTTCTTTAAAATTTAAAACTATGTCTGTGTTCAATGTATCCTGTTCCTGTTTACTAAAGTTTTGTATATAGTCTTTAACAGAGGAGAGCATATTTTTAATTGATTCAAGTTCACTACCTTGTTCATTGATTTCTTTTATTTTACATGTATATTTTTCGGTGATGCTTTGTAATTGACATTGTAATTGCTGTTTGGATTCTTCGAAGTCTCGAAGTTTATTTACTAAATTTTCTGCTTCATTAGTATGTTTAGCTAAAATATTATTATACAACAGTTTCATAACGTCTATAATTTTTATATCATAGTCCAGGTCTTCTTTATCAGCACCTGTCATTTCTATGTAGTAGCTAAAGCAAGCACCTTTATCTAAAGTATATATATCTGGAACATGCTCTTCTGGAATATGGGGTAAGTTACACTTAGCCTCTGCCGTACTGAAATCTTTGGTGTACGAACAATTATTTGGTTCACCCATGTTCTCATCTAAATCCATCTCTTGACTAATAGAGAGGTTGCTACGATCCAGATGATTTTTAATTGTAGTTACTTCTTCCTTTAATTTATTACAATCTTCTTTTCCTGCATGCAATTCACTCTGTAATGTACAAATAGTATTGTAACTTGATGATCGATCAGAGTCACTGAAACTTCTGCTTAGCTTAATGTGTGATTGCGACTCCAAATTGTCTTTTAAAGAACTGATTAGATGATCTTTAAATCCACAATTGGAACATACTCTTGTGGCTATTTCATTTTGCAGTTGTAAATATTTTTCAGTAAGTTCGGAATTATTTATTTTTAAATCATGATGGCTCTTTTGCAGATTATCTAATTCGGAAGTAACTTCCATGATTTCAGTTGAAATACTTTCATTTTCTTGTTGTAAATCAGTTATTTCTTTAGTTTTGTTCTTTACAACTGATTTTAGTTTTTCCAGTTCGCTTACTTTAGAAGCTTGTTCTCTTTCTAGCATAGCTATTTTTTTCATTAATACATCAGCAGAAGAAATTTCGAGCAAAAGATTGTTGTATTCTTGGACAATATTCGACTTTTCGGATTCTAGAATTGATAATTTTTGAGTAAGACATTCAATTTCTTTTAAATAGTTTTCTTGTGTTCTTAAGCTATCTTCATACTTTTGCAATAATTCCCCATTAGGGCGATTCTCAATTTTAATAGGACTAGTTTGACAGTCTATTAAATTATGTGATTTCACTGTTACTACATAATCATTTACCATCTTACTTAGTTTGTTATTTTCTTTTTTGAGTTCTTCCATCTTTTCTTTAATTTCTACACTTTCACTCGGGCTTATGGTACTCTGAGAATTTAACAAAGTTGATTCTGTTAGTGGACTAATAGGAGCAGTTTGACAAGCAACTTCTTTATAAATAGGTAGTTGAGTTACGTCAAAGCATGTCTGGTCATGTCCTGTAAGTGTAATGTCTCCTGAAGTTGTTAATGTTACGTTTGTGTCTAACATTAAAAGATCTCCATCTAAAGTGGATTCATTTTTAAAATTTGAAAGCATAGAAGTACTATCCAGCGCGATTGGCAGTGAGTGTCTTTTAAAACTATCATTTAGTATAAAATTCTCATTTTTGAGCAGCGTCATGAGTTCCTGTAATTGTTGTTTAAATGCTGGTATGTCCCTCTGACACACATGATGTAAGCGATTATGGTGATGTTGTAAAAACTTAATCTGAAAACCCAAGAACTTGTTTTCCGCGTATGTTGTGGCAGTTAATGTAGACAAGTTTGTTCTATGATTAACTACTTTTTTATGTAAATCGTTGGAAATATCTAAGAGGGCCTTTACCTCGCTTTTCAATTCACTTTGCTCTTTATTTAAATCTTGAATTTTACTTTGTAACTGTTTAATAATAGATTTCAGTTCTATATTTTCGTCACTCAATTCTCTCCATCTTATTTCTAGTTTATCGCATTGGCAGGCTGCATCTTTGTGATCTATTTTCTTTGTAGTAGCGGTTGAATTTGAGCTAATTTCAGTAAGCGATTCATAATCACTAGACAGTATTCTATTGCAGGTGAGAGTAACAAGTGTTGGTGGAGATTTCAGCTCGACATTAGTGTCGCTAGGAACTGATTGTTTATAAGAATTAATATCATTGTTATTATCGGCGTAGCAGCTTTCATTATTATAATTATCGTTACGTCTTTTCATTGATCCTGAATATCTTATAGCAAAATTTGCGTTTTCTAACTGCAAAGCATACATCTGTTCTTTTATTAAGAAGTCGAGGTTAACAAATTGATCTTTCCATTGTTTAGCCTTTGTCTCTATATTACTCATTTCGTTTACTTTACTCTCTAACTGTTGTCGCAGAATATCAAGCATTTCGCCCGTGCTCTCCAAATCATCTGCTAATTTCTTATTATCCAGTCGTATTCTACCTAGTTGTTCCGATATATCGATATTTGTAGTTTCCATTCGAGAGATATCACTTGTAAGTTGAAGATTTTGTTCCGTTAATTTTCGAATTTCTTTTTTAGCTTCTGTTAATATTTCTTCTAGACTGTTATTTTCACTCTTATTCATTGTTTCAATGTGATTCTTTATTTTATCTAAAGTCAATAGAATTCCTTCGTACATCGTTTCTTCGTCATTAACTAATTTACAGGAAACAGTATTTTCTATATTAAAAAGTACTGTTATTTCTACACATTTTCTTAAAATATTTTCTAAGAATTGGCTTGTTTTTTTGGCCACATCATCCTTCTCTTGGCGAACTAGTAATAATTCTATGGTTATATCTTTTATGTTTTTATCTTTGTCAATTATATGTACTTTTAAATTTTCAATTTCGTTGTTTTTAATTTGGATTGTATTTTGTGAATGGGTTTGTTTTAATTCTAAGACTGTTTTTAATTTATCTATTCTACAATTTAACTTTTTATAAGTTAATGTTCCTTCTCGGAATAAATGTCGAATGTCATTACTTTGAATTGGTTCTAGATTATCTAAAATAACTTCACTTTCATTTTGCCTAACGTTCTCACAATCAAATTTCACTAATTCACCGTCGTTTAAGCTTTCTATAATGTTATTAATTTTCTTTTCAACCTTTGAATATTCTATTTCACATTGTTTGATGAGATCAATTAATTCTTGCTTTTGCGATTTAATTTCAGATGCGATTTTTTCTAAACTAGTCAAGTCATTATTCAAAGTATTAAAAAGTAATACAAAATTGTCAATTACATTAGGTACATTTTGAATATTTCCAGTTAACATTGTCATAATACTCTGTACTTTTGATAAAGCTGTTTTGGCTTTGGTCAAATTTTCTTGTGTCTCCTCATGTCTTATGTTAAGTGATTCAATAATATTGTCTTTTATCAAGTTGTCTTCTAGTACGCTACTCATTTTGCAGCCCATGTCTTCTATTTCTTTAGTGTATTTTTCATTAGTAGCTGTCAGTTCCTGTTCTTTTATTAACAAATGTTCTTTGAGTTCTCCGTTTGCATTATTCAGTTCTTGAATTTGTTTTAAGAATTCTTCATTATTTCTACTCAAATCACTACTGAATTTTTCCAAATCGTTTAATTTAGCAGTCAGCTGTTTTTCAATCTCTTCACAGTTGTTTTTATCTAATAGCATTTTATTGATTGTAATTACATTGCCATCTATTTGTGATTTCAATATTTTTATTTCATCATTTAATATTGCGACTTCTTGATTGTTATTATTAGTCAGGTCTACTTTGACATTAACAGGAGCTTTAGACATTTCGTTATTTTCGCTATAATATGACGCTTTTAATTCTTTTATCAGTTCATTTTTCGATTCCAGAGCTATTCTGAAACATTGTATGATATTTCGAATATTTTCGTTATTTGCTATTAAACTATCTTCACTTGCAATTAAGTTTTCCAATTCTCTACCACTTGTCTTTAAATTATCATTGTTACTTGAATTAATTGGTACTTCTTGAAAAAGCTTTCTACATGATGAAGCGGATTCTGCTGTTTGTATATTTGCCTTGTAAGCTTCTATAATTGTATTTAAAGTATTCACAGTACTTATATATCCTAACACATCATTTTCAACAGAACACATTTTTTCTTTATAATCATCTAGCATTGTTTGATATTTTTTATTACTGTCTTGTAAATTGGTTATTGTTTCTTCATAAGCAGATATGGTTGCTTCCAATTTCTGTATTATGGCATCTTTTATAGCTAGTTGGGTTTGTAGATTGGAGACTTGTTGGTCTGATAAATGTGATGTGTCGGCTGTACTGTCCTCTGTAGACATATCATTGGACTGTTCTATTGAATTTATAACTTGCATGTTATTTTCATTATTTGCTCGTAAAGCACCTGTCGAAATAAGTTTATTGTATTAAAAATATAAGAGAAATTGTTATTGTTAGATAGACCATATAAAAAAACCTATTTGCTATATACTAACTTATATTAATTGGCATCTTTTTACATGCTTGCTCTTCTAATAAGAAAAGCAATTCCTCTTCTCTATTTTTTGCCTTCTTCTTCAAAGTTTCATAGCATACTTCTAGGTCTGTTAGCTTCATGTTATAATCTTTACAGAGTGTTTCCAATTCCAGCTGAAATACGATAATTTTTTTTTACATTATTCAATTACAATAAGTAGGTGGTAATACTGAAATAAATGAAAGCAAACTTACTTTAGCTGATTGAATGGTGTTCATTTCCTTTTCAGCTTCATTAATCCTTCTCTTTACTTTATCCATATCTGAATCTTTTTCTTTGCTAACTTCTTTTAATTTGTTTATTTCTTCCTCCAAGTTAGCAATAGTATTAATTTTTTGTTCTAATTTTTCCATTAGTTCTACCTAGAAATTGAAAAGCTATAACTATAACATTTGGAATTTGAAAATTAATTAGGTATTAAAAATTTAATTCATGATCAATTAAAGTAGCTCATTCTACTATTTAGATATAATACACACCACACTAGGAGTGAAGATTTTCTCTATGTCTGTCAGCTTTACAATGTCCTTTAGATCATTCTCTGCTCGCTTTGCGTTCTTTCTCAATATACAAGGTGGTGTTTTGGACATCTCTGAAAAAGCCCAGTAAAAAACACGAATTACTAAAATAGGACTATGATCACTTGTAAACGCTTGTTACGATAGTCTACTTTCCTTATTGAATGTTGATATAAAAAGAATATTTACCGTAGCATTTATGATAAGGCGACGTGGAACATATTGATGAATTAGGTGTAGAATCGTTGTCACTATCTGTGAAGGGATAACACATACTTAGTCCGGCCATATATACTGTTACAATTAAAAATAAACACTCTTACCTTTGAATTTGGAATCTGCCATTTTTATACGATTGTTCATTGTTT
>DWJK01004452.1:0-12004 GCA_018248815.1 Croniades pieria auraria
AATACGACTTACGACTGCCTCGTTGGTCGAGTGGTTGCAAGCGCGACTGCCGCTCGGGAGGTCCTGGGTTCAAATCCCGGGTCGGGTACTATTGGATTTTTCTAATTTAGAATTTCTAGTAGTGACTCGTCTGGATCTGTGCCCGGTGTATGGCAATAGGCTCACAACCTATTCCATGGGACTTAAACGTAACTGGTGAAACGTGGGCGTGTACCACACACCTTTGCCAACCCCTTCGGGGATAACAGGCATGATGTTACGTTTATAATTAATTAGATACATTATTACTTTTTAATTGATTTTATATAGGTACATATTTTTATAATGAACACGAGGTCAACAAAAATAAAAATCTTAATACCACATAAAATTAAAATACTTATGAAATAACGGAAGTGGAATTGCTTTGTTTCTGTTGCCTAATCTTTGGCAGTAAATTATTGCGATGTACAGTACGTACCTAACTACATATGTTACATAGTGAGTAGTATATAACAGAAGCAGATCGTAAATCAGACGTTCTAATATTAACTGCGCCTTCCTGGGGCAAATTGTACCACTCTGCGGTTGGATAGGAAAGCGACGAGGTGATAATGTTTGTCATCTGTAAAAGTGTACCGACAAAAGACATATTACTTGAACGAAGTTTTCAAAAAAGTCATATTGATTAGAGTGTAATATTCAGTTTCGTTTCAAAGTGTTCGTAATGTAACATATGTGTTTCTTTTTTTAAAATAAGAAAAAACTTAAGGAGATAAATGAGGCGACGATACAAAACGCATTCTCTTAAGCACTGTCCATACATATCCATTTAAAATGTATATTAAGATGACATGCCCTAAATACAATGTTGTTAATGGTCTTAATATAGTTTTTCGAGTGTCTTATTTATTACTTTGTCTTGTAAAGGGACAATAACATTATTTGTTAGCGATTTCTTTGTTATAGGTGTCTAAATTCATTTCTCTATCGCTGTTTCCATGCAATTAATTTTTTTTGCTCTTCACCTAAATGAGGCACTTGATACCAACGTTCCAGTACCTTCTATTTATAAGAATTTAATTTTTTTTCTGCCACCCGAGATAAATGAACGGACACCCTAAGATGTTCGTACTAATGTGATTTTAATGTACTCCAATGTCGCCTCCGTCAAAATTATTCGTAATCTTCGTAGTGGAAACCACTGAATATCGCGTTTTCAAAATTTTTTTTTTGTGCAGGTACCCTCATTTACGCAGAAATTAATTTAGCAAATTCGTCCATCGATACTGTCTTAGTACTTAACACAAAATTAATTATGAACGGCTTAGAGAAAGATAAAAACATAGCGTATAAAAATACCAACACACGCACGCCTATTCTATATAAAGATGGTCGATTAGCGTAAAGGGCATAATATACACTGTACTAATAATTTTTCATAACATTAACTTCTTTCTATAATTAATTTCTTTGCGGTGTTAAAAATGAATTCTTGTAATAATTTTTAAATCTGATTGTTTTTTTGTCTGATCACAAAATGTCAGTACATACGATTGCATCTCCAATGTGTCGAAAGGGACTCTAATTACACATTAAGTGCCTGTTGCGTTTGTGAATACGTTCATTAAAAGTAAAAACGGCGATAGATTGAAATCGCACGCTCGCATGCAAATTTGCTAACATTTGATTAACGGCAAGTAAACGCAGTAATACATTTTGTTAGCTGACCATTCACTTCCTACAAACTGTTACTTTCTTTTAGCAATCTACAGTAGGTACATACGGTTGGTACATATGTTACTACATATAAAATGTAGGTGTGCAACAATTAATATAAAATATTCGTGCTGAATCTGTAGGTCGTATTTAAAAGGTTGATGTTTCAAAGATAAAATAAATGAAGCGGATTCGATATCTAATATGTCTAATAGGCATTTAAATTTATTCTTGGTTTCTCCTTTAATTGACCTACCAGGATTTACTTGAAAGAAAAATTCTGGCATTAACTTATTTGGGTCGCCGCGTATATTGTTTATAGGCTTCAAGTAGGGCGTCTATACCTACCTAGACCGAAATATCGTACCATTAGCAAAAAAAAATTGAATAATTCCACGAATGTCACTTTATTTACTTCTCCATAAATTATGTCCTCGACGTCATAACAGTTTACAGATAACAAAATATAAGAGTTTAGGGGAGAATTTGCAAAGACGCAATTTATATCATTTTTTTATCTTTTTTTGACACTATCGGTCCCTCCCTGTTTCGCGTGCTCCAGACAGGGGTGTGGAAGTCATTTAGGTCCTAGTCCCCTTGTGACCCCGCAAGAAATATGGGGACTAAGGGGACGTTCGATCGGCTCAGTTTAAGCTTTCGTACAAACCAGCTATGCTGAGATAATGGCCGATTAACTAACGGGTACTCGAGTGACTTTCGATGCACTCACTAGAACTGAAGCCTACTGTGTTTGCCATTAAAATGTATCAATGAAAACGATTCATACGTTTAAATCGTGCCAAGATAAGCGTATGAAATGTCGTAGAGGCTTGTACCATTATAACTGTAGTTATTTTAGTAGGTATAATGAACTGCGAATTCGTTAGGTTTTGAAAGAAATTTTCCGAATGATATTAAATAGAATTTTTAAATTACATAATAAAATCTGATTTTAAAGCAATCTGATTTTGAAAAAGTTTAAAGCATACCAAGCAAACAAGAAAGAAGACGGCTCAAAAACAACCAAGGGTTATTTTCTTTAAAAAATTTGTGTCGAATGGTATAAATCGCGAGCTGATAGATTTGTACGAATATTGTTTTTGAGGGCATTAAAGCAATCAAGCGGTTGAATGTGCTTCAAATGGGACGGAAAATGTTTGTATGTATGTATGAAATTATTTTTGTCGCGACGCCTCCTGTAGCGTACACTTTTATTTGCCACTGAATCAACGCCCTACTGATATATGGCTGTCGTCGACGCATGTTCTCTATTACATTTTTTGTGAGTGCATTAATAATGTTTTGTTTTTTTCGCCACTACAGTAATTTACTAGCGAAAATATTGTTCCATGAATTATCAAAATACCTAACGTTGCGCGATGAAGCACATTCCTCTGTCACATAAAGAATATGTTTTATCGTAACATGGATGTGTTTTAAATGTTCTAAATAATTCGATTTGTGTTTTGTATGTATGTAAACTACTGAGCTTGGGTGGTCTTTATCAGTAACTGCATGTTAGGAGATAGAATGATTCTGTACTGTCCTAAATTTTCCACTTAAGGTTCGGCTTCGTATGTACCGTACCACGTGTAATGTTCAAATCCACTCAAAAAGGAGATAGTGAACACCAGCTCGAGTTTGAGTGATTGCTCATTGATTGTACCCTTATCTCCATTAGGTTTTGTTCCTCTTTTATGACAAGTTTTAGATAAATTAATACATTTATTTTTTGCGGGAGACATTTTGAGAAAGTCTTATAGTCTTATAGTTCAAATGTTAAATAAAACACAAGAAATTGTTCTTTTTTCATAGGACGCGATTAACATCTGTTTTTAATCATAATTTTCAAATATTAAATCACTTAGTTAGAATTTCTTACCCACTTGTAGGTAATTTTCTTTCGTATGTTTACATAATGTAACTTATACACTACATTATGTAAACATTTATTACATATTTACTTTCACATTAGCGTTAAACTTTTGAAAGGTAGCGTTGATGAACATGTGCGTAACGCATTAAAACTTTCCCGAGTGCTGAGTCCCCGGGAACGGACACGGGAACCGCATTACGTTAAAATGGTTCTCCTCAAAAATGTACTCAATCAAGTTTCTAATTTATTTCCTAACGAAATTCCTACTTAAAACTTTGTTGTTAACCTCGAGAAACTCAATTCAATGTACCTGTGGAGGAAATGTTGTTGACTCAAACTACCCCTCCTGTACTTGGAACGTGAACACTAATTTAAGACATGTGCTTCAACCATTTTTAATTGGGTTTTTGATTACGTTAAGTATATCGTCCATACGTAATTTTATCTCATTGCTAGTCAATATCGGACAAGTGAATGCTTAGTATTTTGTAATTCAATCTCTCACTTCTATAATCCTGTGTTCATATCCTGGCGCGCACAACTTAACAGAAACGAGCGCTTTAAGTTTAAGTATCATTTGCTATTATGGTGAAAGAAAACATGGTGTGTGAAGTTAGCTAACCCGTAATTCCCCAGCGTCGCAGATTATGGCATTATCCTCCCAGTCTGACGGGACACCGGTGTTACTCGAGTGGAATGATAAAAATGTTGAGAGAGAAAGGACACAAATCCATACTCCGGACTAGACGTTCTAAGTTCAAAAAATCCTATGGTACGTCATCCGGGAATTGAACGCAGGACCTCTCGATCAGCAATCGCGCTTGCAGCCAATCAACCAACAAGGCAGTCCATATTAAATATTACATTGTAACGAACTTTTATAGTTATTTGTTTTAATATTTTCAATAAACTTATTCAATGCGTGTAGGTACATACAACGATTTAAAATAACAACCCGAAGTTTTGTACACATACAGTGTAGCGAAAGACCGCGGGTTAATACTGTAAGGTTAACCCTGTTTTTGCACGTACTTATCGATCGCCAACTATCTCTTGTATCTCGCACATAATTTAGAGCGTAACTTAAAACAGTGTCTAACATAACACATGGTGCAGACACATAGTTGTAGAAAGCCATAACTTATCCCTCCTCATCCCAACTATTCCCTTGGCTCGAACATACATCTATATATCTAACGTGCTCGCCTTTAAATAGATTCGCTGGAAGAGATATGAGCGTACTATGGGTGAAGACGGAGTCATCGGATCAATTTATCTTTGAGTTCATTTTATATTCAATCTAAAGTCGTTTTGACATCAAACTTAATCGATTGATTTATAAACTGCTTGCATAATTCCTTTAAAAACTGCTATTGTTTTTTATTTCGTAGCTATTTTTAAATATGTATTGAATTATTAATAAAATATTTGCAATATATAATTTGCAATTCCAATGGATCGGGTCCAAGGTCTAATGCTGATTGAGAAGTTCCGGGTTCCATTCCCGAGTCGGGTTCAATCGGATTTTTCTAACTAAGAATTCTTAGTAGTAGCTCGCAATCTGGAATCATGCGCGGTATAAGGCAAAAGGCTCACAACTTATGCCATAGTGGGATGTAGAATTTGACAGTTGGATCGTGGGAGTTTACCATACTCCTCCGTATGCTCCTTCAGGGAATATAGACTTGATTATAAGAAGCAAAAATAAATAATGTACCTTTCGAGTACACCGCATCTAGTAGAAGCTAACGCCATAATCCTACCGAATATGAAAGTTACTCGCGAGCACCACGCGCGCTGTACAATATATCACGTTTTGATTCGGCCGCGCCATAAACAATACAATATATCAATATAAAGCAGACGGTGGCGAAATTTGAGCGTACCGAGTGCGTTATATTTATGGCAGAGGCGGTTCTCGCGAATGAAGCCTATAACGTTGTAGTGTATTTGTTTTTTTGTTCTCAAGTAAGAGATAACAGCCAATGGGTATATTAAACCAATGGGCATATTAAACCAATGGGTATATTAAAGCAAGGTGTTTATTAAATCAGGAGTAAGTTAAACTTAGGAGTGTATTAAATCAGTGGGCATATTAAAACATGATGTATATTAAACCAGGAGTATGTTAAAATTAGAACTATATTAAACCAATGGATATACTACAGACAATGATCATCTTTAATTTTGAACATGCATTAAATAATCCAATTCTTAGTAGAAACATGGTTTAATATCGCTTTTTATAACGTCGTATTCAGTCCGTATATACAGTTATATACATATGTATGCATTTTTAACAAGTTAATATACTCAGGAGATAAGATCTTTGTTAATTGTCAATGTTAGCTAATTTAAAAATGTTTTTGTAACTAATTTAAGCTGGTAACACCAAACCGAACAATGTTACCGCAATTTTATTCCCACGTTACTATTGTACAAAATACTCTTTATAACGCCATTTGTATTTATTTTATGAGTGAAACTTAAAGTCTACTTACCATTAAGTTTTATTCATATGTTATCCGAAAGCTCATTTAAAAAAGAGACATCGTTCTATTTACATACGTATGTAACATATAATTGTTAGGTTATACATAGGTTATACATAGATATTAATATCACTGACAAACAATAAAGTGATACCAAGGTTACAGGGCACGTCCAGCAAATTAGTCAGTTTTTCTCTTTCTATCAAGTAGAGTATATACATAGATCAGCTCAGTATAGGAAACAGCTCGGGCTGATGAAGTTGTGCATCCCACGCAGGCTATCGTTGTTTATGGCTTATTTCAGTTCCCGTGAAGCTTGACATTGTATTACGGATTAGTTAAAATAAACAGACTATTCCGGGACCTATAAACCTATTTTGATATTTCCATTTATAGTTTAATGCGATTGTTGAATTGTGAAACTGGTCGATATTGATTTGCTACAGTGCAGTAAATAAAGCAAGTTAGCTCAGATGATAAATATCTGCTAAATCTTGAAGATAAGTTCGGTTTACCAAAGACGTGTTGCTACCCACTTGCTTGTACTAAATCGGAACGCCCCATGCATTTTGATTCCACAAATATGTATGAAATAATATAAGTTCTGTATGATAAATCTATTCCTGGAGATAGTGTCCAAAACTCAGTCTGATTAATACTTTTAAGTAGGGTATCGTTTGAATTCATTGCAGTGGAAATGTTTTAAAGTGTTTGCGACACTTTTAATTGTACATAAATAACTTTGATGTGGATTGATCAGTATTTTACGCAAAAAAAGATAGGGGCTTAGTAGTTTAAAACTGTATGGTTTATTCGGGGTTTGATTATCCTGCGCGCTTTTATAAGTTTAACCTTGTGAGCGTTTATAAAGTTAAATTTAATATACTGTTAGGACAGAGCGCGATGGTGCTCAATCACAGATGGTTATATCCAACGGTGGACTGAGACAATATCTAATTCTGATCTAAAACCATGCGTATGTTCTGAATTTAACGCTTGCTAGTCTTACTGAGGACTTTTGTATGATTTTCTATGCGTAGTGGGCCTGATGTTAAGTAGTCACCGTCGCCTAAGGACATTTGCAACATCCGGGAATATCCAATGCTTTGCCGGCTTTGAAGGAGAACTCTTTTTAAAGAACTGTGTCATAGTGCTCTGGGAAAACCTCAGATGGAAGATCATTGTATGTACGAGTATGTGCCTAGGTATATAATAACAAAATTGTATACTATCCGAATGTCTATTGAAGTACGCAACATAGATACAGTTAGCACAATACTCGCCCCGAACACGGCCTCGCTCCACCTCACTACATGGAATTGTTTTAAACTTTGATTAATTCCCTGCTTGTACCGTTCCGTTACCTCGTAGCGAGTTGATTAGTTCGCTCGTACGCCCAACTGAACTCTTCTTGTATTAACTTTACAATGTTCTCATTTATGGTAATAAACTAGATGAGACTAAACAATAGCGATGTAGAAAGTTTAGCCTTGTGCGGCAAAGGTCATAGGACAACGCTGAATAGATTTACAGCTTCGAACTTGTCTCAATATTCTAAGAGAATGGCGTATTTAAGGAACGGTTCGTGTTATGTTCTTGATATCCTTATGTTTATGAAGTATTAGCTACTTATTTAGATTTCACCAGTGAGCATAACGAGGTGATCCGTTAGTGATTATCATATATGTACGTATATATTTATCATAAATCACACAGTGTTCGTCTCGTGTACTGATACTAGTCGGTAACATAAATGGGTGTGCTAAAAAGTCGCGGTTTACAAGAAAGATTTCACAAGTGCCTTTATTTCAGAAGCCTAAAAACGAACTAGAAATCATAACGTTAATTCATGAATAAAATAATTTTATATATATACATTTCACTTCGCTTATTTTAAGTTAAATGATGGGTTGTATTGTTACGTAAGGTAGCGAGCTACAGGGTCCATCAGCGCGGAGCCACCCAGCATGACAAGTGGAAATACGGGGCCTATCTTACGAATTACATTAATTAGGGGTGTGGGTGTAGTTAATATTAATTAAAATCACCTTTTAGCTCGCTACACTGAATGCGTATCACAGTTAATAAATTTACGCGCGGCACATCACCGACCACGGTGTGTCTGATAAAGGCTCCAAGGAAATTTACTTTACCAAAACTTTGTACGAAAGTGAGCCTAACACTGCATAAAATAAGGGTTAATTACCCCCGCATAAAAACGATAACATAAGGAAGCAACATGTTCATGTGAAATTTAAAAAAGGAATTTTTTTCAGTTCATTTATTATAAATGATAGTGATTGGTATACAGTTTAATTGAATATTTCAACGGATGTCGTTGGGTTATCGTGAAGTCGTTCCTTTTATTGTTTCGTACTCACGATAAAGATTCGGAGTTATTCAATGAAATTGATCTTCCATTGACGGAATATCGCAATTTAATATCAATATTATAACGTATGTACGTATAATATGTCATTGGAATGTTTTATTTATAAGTTATATAATTATTTTATACACCAATAAAATTAATAATAAAATGTGTTTATTTATTGCCATTAATAAGTAATAAATGGCGTGAAATTGTGTGAAAGCTGAAAATTTAATTTCTATGCTTGATTAAGGTCAAGTCCACAATAACATGGACCTCCGTGCCCACTGTGCTTAACCTACAGTATTATACATACATTGTAAGGTGCCTTTTGTGAAAATGTAAATGTATCATCAATGATACGTCTCACCATTAACTAACAACGATAAACGATATTCTCGCTGAGGAATACAATACATAATATCATACATTTATACGTATTTTTTTTATTGTTACAATATTATAAAGTAAGTAAGGTAATAAGGCTTAAACGTTGTGCTTATTGTGAATATAATACAATCTAGTATGAGTATTATGATTCAGCGATAATTCATCTTCGTCTTAGTCAGCCCGTCATCGTCCACTGCTGGATATAGCCCTCTCCTATTGCACGCTACGGAACTCGACCTTTAGCTCTTAGCATCCAACCGCTGCTAGCCACTTTGCGTATATCGTCACTTCACCTAGCTGGAGGGCGTCAAACGCTACCTTTGCCAAGGTGTGATCTCCACCCCAGATCCTGTCTACTCTAGCGGTTATCGGTTCTATAACAGATGTGACTATCCCACTGCCACTTATTATCAGTAAAACACTAAATATGACAGTACTTTTGACATTTGTTTCTCTTAATCGTTTGGCAGCTGACGGTAGTGAAAGTCGACCAAGCTATTACCATGTATTATTCATGTTGAACAATAACGTTTACTATAAAATAATATGAAGGCTGTATTATTGAGGATTTCATTGCTGTTTTTTTGTACTTTGTACTTTTTATCATTTTAATTAATTTCGTTTGTTTATATTCAGTGGCGACGAAAAATGTTGAGTTATCAGTATATAAATATATGGATGTGTTTTTTGTGTTATTTTGTCTTCCTGCTTGGGTGTATCTACCCATTTTGTTGGTCAATATTATTGGTAAATAGGCTTACAATTATTTTCTTTTTATTTATATTTATAATTAAAAATAAAAATACTTATTGTTCCATTGACATCAATGTCCAATCTTTAGTACAACTTACTTGTAACGCAATACAAATCCCTCAAACGCCCACATGATAAAGATTAAATTGTCAAAAAAATAATTCAAACACTTCAACACTGTATTATTTAAAACCACATCCAATTTGCAAGTATTGTTCTTAACAAGTACATAACAGGCTGCGTAGAGCAATGTATCATAGAGAACACACGACTAATAATAATATGCCACTGGCCGTTAGAAATATAAAGGGTTAGAATTATTTGCCGGCAGACGTATTAAAATGGGAGTCGTTTTATGAAAATTAAATACGGGCCGATTAAAGCCCTTTGTCTATGACCACATGTGCTTGGGATATGCAAATGATGTATCGCGTGTTGGCCCGCGATAGTAGAGATCTAACTGTAGCATCATACATACTGTTTTTGAGAGAGCGACTGATTTAAATTATATTTTCTAACTTGAAGTATATGTAAATCTGTTTTTTTTTTCTATCAATTTATTATAGTTATCGAGCTTTGTTCTTACGACGTAGGCAGTACGCACAGAGTGTCAAATACCTCTACTTACAGACTTGAGATTGTTAAATTTTATCCTCTTCATATACGCGTGTTGGTTTTACTGACGTGACTCTTCCATAAGCCAACATCTAAGATGTTTGGTCAAGATTATCGTCTTTCTCGGCACCTGCATACATTTGTTTAAATCGTTCTGTTATATTTGGGGTGGGTCAACTTGGGGTGACAGTTAGGCATAAAAGGTGAATATAGACTGGCTGAAAAGCCAGAATATAGACTGTATTTAACTTATTTTATTGTCCTTTCTTTGAAGTAAGTAATTCTTAATAGTATAATTCAAATTTGCCTAGAATATAACAATGATATATATAGATAGAAATAGATGACTTACATATACGAGATTTTAAAAAAGAAAGCGAATTTTAAGCTTTTAAACATGTTTTTTACCGATTTGAATTTTAATCATAACTGCTTGTTTAAATTAGAGATAACTTAAGAGACATAATTAAATACCAAAGTAATTACCATGTTATTATAGAATTTATTCCTATTTGGATCACTTAAGACTCCGCAGCTTAAACATAACATGAAATTAATATTAACATTCAATTAAATAAAATATAATTTAAAATTACATATATCATTTAAATTTAATTATATGTTATTAATTATATTATATTATTATTTTCACTGTCTCGTTGGTCGAGTAGAAGCAAGCGCGACTGTCGATCGGGAAGTCGTAGGTTCAAATCCCGGGTCCGGGTAAAATTGGATTTTTTAATTTAGAATTTCTACTAGTGACTCGGTGTTTGATTTGTGCCCGGTGTATCGCAATAGGTTCACCAACTATTTCATGGGATTTAAACGTATCTGGTGAAACGTGGGAGTTTACGACACTCCTCTGTCAACCCCGTACTGTAGGTATAAGGTTACGTAAAATATTGCTTATTTTTTATTTATTTTATTTATTTATTCTTGCTTATGTAGCACCTTGACGTAAGGGATACAAGGGGGTGCTTAAATCCTAACGATATTCACTCCCAGTCAACCCTGGGTGATGGTGAAATTGTACGGTAGACGCTTACAACACTCCAATATAAAATAAAAATAACATAGTACATATATACATGCAATAATTATAAAATAATCGTATCATTATACAGTTATAATCATATTATTATCACGATTAGTACATCTTACTTGTTGCTATCAGGTTCTATACTGGATAAAGAGTTTTGGAAAATATTCTACATTTAGCAAAATAAACTTTTATGTCAAAGTTATTCTCTATAACCTCGACAATAATATTTCATGCAAAAACGCAATCCACGAATGCCTGTGACGCACACATACGTATCGATATGTTGAAAATCTGTTACAATACTGAAATAACTAAACATTGCGTCATTCGCAAACTGAGCGAACAGCAAATGAACGCTAGCAGTAAATTTGTCACGCTGTCAACCCGAAGCGATTTGGTCAAACTAAAATTTCATGATAATTTTGATTAGAACCGACGCGAACGCGATGACACATGCAAAAATACAGCGTGAACTGTGTACGTTCAAATTGTGTACCGACAGCGGCCCGCACGCGATGCGCTGTGAACTGCGAAATAAACAGTGAACAGATAATTTCAGGTCGACATCAGTTGTGTTCCTGTTGTGTCGTGATGATTTCACAATTCGATTTAGAATCTTCTGAAGCTTAATACGATTTTCTATTATACATATATGCATGTATGAAGTGGGTGACGAATGTAGAATTAACTCCACTAGGCTGTCTCTAGTACAATTAAGTAGAAGTATAGTGAAATTCAACTGCTTTTGTAAGCTGTTGGTAGCGGAC
>DWJK01004453.1:0-12003 GCA_018248815.1 Croniades pieria auraria
ATTAACCGAATAACGTAAATGTTAATATTAAACTTAGTCTAATTATAAAATGATCGAGTAAAGTGTAGACGGCAAATAATTAAAATAATTTACAAAATAATTATTGTATATAAAGTAATTTCTCTTTAAGCGTGTGAATGTCATCCCGGAAGAGGTCAATATCTTTGGTTTTCGATGTCGCGTTATATTCCTTTATAATTCTGTTGAGGGGAGCGTTTAGACCCAGATTGGACTTACTTGGTATATCATGGAGAATATTAAATCTAGAGTATCTGGGTATTTTAGTTGGAATAAAAAAGTTTAATGATGATAGCAATTCGGACAGGTCTAATATGCCATTAGCAAGCTTAAAGAGAAACACCGTAGAAAAGAAACATTGTAGATAGTTAAGATAGATTAAAGATATATGCCATTCAAGGCTGACAGCCTACTCTCTAAAGAATCTACCGTGATGGTATAAACATAATGAAAAAGGAAAGTAACTAAAATTGAACAAAAATAATTCAAGTTAATGAATCAAACGAAAACATAATTTTAACAAGCCACTTTGTATGACAAGCATTAAGTAGATAAGTGAGCCCGAGGCAGGCAGATACGAGTAATTTGGATTCGCTAAGCATTCCGTCATAATAACAAGTAACGGAAACGGGACGACGAGCCGACGTGTTCAATAACATCCGTTTGATATCCGACCAGCGAAAACACGCCGCTGGAACACCGATCGAGAGGTCTTGGGTTCACTTGGGTCGGGTACTATTTGATTTTACTATGCCGAAATTTCTAGGTGTGGCTCGGAGTTATTCTCCATCGCCAGTTGATTAGCTTTTTGACATGAAATCTACCAGTTACCGCATTTGTATCTAAAGACTAGACTAGAATAAGAAACCACAATATAAAACATTTGAAATCTATTGTTTAAAAGAAAATTGTCAAAAGATTGTATGATACAATTTGTTAGTAAAATGCTTGTATCGAATTACTGTATAATCGTAACAGATATGTTTTACATCTGGATCACGCAACTATTAATCACACGGGCTGAGCAATGGGCGTTACATTCAAGTGTTATTTGAAATGACATTAAGTAACGTGTTGAAACAATAACATATTTGCATGTAAACCTAAGCTGAACTACAAGATTCACGTTATACTGACGTCTAAATTAAAATTGATACAAGAAACATTTTGAACAGGCAATTATTTCGTATGAATTAATGCAATTGTAATATGGAATGGGACTAATTGTAATCATCATATTCTACACTTATTTTTGTTCTGACAACATGTTTTTGGTTCGCCGATGATGCCAATTATTTGACTGTAAATGAGTATTATTTTAATAACTCTTATTAGCTAATTATTTTTAAACTGATATTGAAAATTGGTACCATTTGTTTTTGCTCAATTGAATGCTTGCAAGTGCCAAGTCCATTTCTGCGCATAGTACATGCAACTGATTTTATCCCATGGCTATAGGATTTGCAGTCAGCAAAAACGGAATTCCTGCTAATTAATACGACGCCGGGCATCCGTTAAATCGAATCAGCAAACTAATAAAGTTGACATGTATTGTGCCAGATGGTACAGTGGTTCATCTCACAATGACCTGTTACCTAATCCATACAATCAGAGCCGCGAGGTTGAAAATCGTTTAAATTACACGTCATCCTGAAATGTTATTTAATTACATGGCATTTAAATGCAGTAAAAACTTTCTAGATCTCTTTATTGTGTTATATATATATTATAATTCCCTGTTCTACGGACAATTTTATTTAATTTACGTAGAATCACGCTCCAATTTATATAATAATCTCTAAGTACGTCTTGGAAATACTTAAAATATTATTTGTTTAGCCATTATATTCTACAAAGAATTTGAGTTATGTATGGGAGAATCGAAATCTAGTTTGGCAGTGGTAGAGCTTCTTGTGCAGGGTTAACTTGTCACTATTTGTCACGTCCAACAACATTCATCATCATCTACCCTTTTACGTAACTGGTGAAACGTGGGAGTGTACTATACTTCTCTGCCTACCCCTTCGGGGATTATAGGCGTGACGTTACGCTTTAAACTTTTTACCGTTCATCTACTGGACACGGGTATCCTCTCAGGATAAAGGTTAAGTTCATGGTCCGTCATGCTGATCGAGTAGATGTCAAATGTCAGAGAGAAGAGATTTTAGAGAAAATTTTCATTCACTATTAGAACAAGCGATATAAAATTTTTAAACAAAGTATACCGACTTTCCGGTTTTTATTTATGAGAGGGTTAAATGATACACCATCAACTTAACAACTATTTCAGGTAAGCGACGCGCATATGAACTCCACAAAACAGAATGTTGTATTACTAGTATGGAAGATTAATACTATTACTTAATATAACTATAACTATAATTTACGAAGAAAATGTCTTGGGACATTTGCACACACGACCATCTAATCCCAAGACGCGGTCTGTGCTGTGAGAACCAGACCGTTGATGACCTGTGTATGTTTACATGTAAATATACGCTGGTATAATATTTTGACTTAAGGCTCAGACAAAACAAATATATATGCTCGGCACACAAATGTCTTTCCTGTGCTGGAATAGAACCTGCAGTGACACCGTTCCAGCGTTGGCGGTACCCGTGTCAATTACAAATATAATCCATTATTGTATGTTAACGGTATGGTGTCAAGTAAATTATAACCCGAATGAAATACAGCGGCGCGCAAAATATTACTATTACAGTTCTCAGAAATCAAATATAGAAACCTCGATTCAAAATAGTCGCGCACGTTGGGCTTCCGAGCAATAGATATCATGGAATTGTAGAATGTACAACGAATAGACTGGATGAAATATCTATTTGCCACGTGTCTAGTTCTGATCTCCTGACTTCTTGGTTTCTTTTCTTCTTAACTTCTGACTTTTCTTACTATGTCGCCATACAGAACAAGTATTGTACATGCATTAGAAAGAAATAGTGTAGACGAAGCACGTTAAGTCAGTTAGACTAGACCTATTTAAATTTCGGTGCCTTCTGATAACCCCGTAAGGGACTTGGGGTGGCTATATAAAAATAATAAGAAAAATAAGAAAGAAATAACATAAATGAATTAATAATAACGATCCTTCACTCTAATCCAAACCTACAATGGTGGCATGAACACGCATAAAAATAAATACTCCAATATTCAGCCCAAAAGAAGATATTGTATTCATTATTTAAATATGGATCTGCCTGGTAATCAATCCCCGGAATCCGTGGCAGGACAAATAGACATTACGATCAATCTCATGCGTATCATGAACACCTTATCCAATCCACGTGTTTATATGACATCACGTGTTCATATGACATGCACGTGCAAATGTCCATAGACAATAATGGTTTTTGACACGAAAGGAACCCACTGGCCATCCTGTTAAAAACAATGTACGAGACGATATATAACTAACTAAATAAAACAGAAATAATGCAATAAAATAATGGCTAATCTTACTTTAATATTATATTATGTTGAACACCGTAATATTTATTATCTACTGTTACGTACAGCCTGTCAGCAACAATTAAGTTTACAAAACAGGGTCACAGTATTACATAACCGTAATAGAGAATATCAATTACCTTGTTACCATGTCATTTTATACTTATAATTATAATTTAAGACTTATCTGAGAAATAGCGATCTAAGGTGTCACATTCAACCATGTAAGTCTATTGTTCATAGTAGATATTTAAAAAACTAACCGATCTGGCTATGGTATGAAATAAGCAGCCAAATATTCCATTTTCGTTGTCAAAATTCCAATACAAAATTACTTAAAATACCATATTGAAATAAGCAGCAATGATTTCGTTTTCTGATCAATGTCAGATTAAATCATAATGCTTTAAAGAATGGTAAGTACATCCATTTAAAATAAACAGCCCTTAATCATGCAAACAGTTAAATTTATTGACATCCATCTCCACACGATCGCACACAACCTATTAAAGTATACACAAAAAAGAATACATGAATAATAGCGTGGACAAACTAAACCGGTGAAAAATTAAAAACACCATTAACCATAACAACGAGAACACATTTGGAGTTTTGAAGTGCGCGTTTTATACCGTACGTTTTAAGTTTAAGTCTCTTAGATCTTAACTACATAGTTAGATGTAAGAAATCTTAAAACGCGCTCCTAATAAAAGCACGCTTCTTAACAAACAATTTCAAATTTCACTGTAAGAAAGTAGCGTTGTAATAACTATACCCGTTTTTAAATTAATTGATGTACGCTACGGATGAGTGAGACATCATGACACATGTGAAATATCTACTGAAAATATTGTCCAACGATGAATTAATGAACGTGTTAGTCTTATGCGACACAAACTATTTGTTATTTCCATTAACAATAGCGCGTTTGTATGTTGTGTACATCTAATAGTATTTCTTAGTTGTCAAAACGCGCGTTGCCAAAGCGCGCTTCAAACGCCCCGTGTGCACCAACTATGTACTACCGTATATCTGAGACACGTGATCAAATTGTCACTTGTAGTTTTTGTAATACGATAGTTCAGTAGTTTTAAATTACACAAAATCCTTGTTTACTCGCAGCTGTTTCGGTGAGCAAAGGGCTAATCATTATACGCGGTCTCGATGTTAAATGCCAAGCCGGATTACGACGGCCAACCAGTAAATATGTATTTACATCAGACATACACGTGTATGTGCATGGATGCTGACACACTTTTGGATGTACGATGCTCATTCTATGTATTGATGTCGTAAAATTACAAACTTATTTCATTCTCTAATTGGTTGAGGTTTCAAAGGTTGTCCTAAATCACTAGATCGATTATGTTAATCAATATGTACTTTATGTACCTTAATAAATTATTCATAGTATTCTCTATACGAGATAGATGTGTCCACATATTAAAATATTTTATGATACTAACATACTACTATTCTCCTGAACTGGCCATAACTCCGTTTTATACAGATTTAGCGCCTGCTCATTGCCCTACTTAACTTTACAGCATATAAAGCCTATTTTAAGAGTGCCGTTACATGTATTGGTCATACTGCATTTTAAACTAAGTATATAAAAAATATTTATTGGACTTAACATCATTAACAAATATAATAAAATTACTAATTAAAATAAGTATTTTTAATTTCTAAGGAGGAAAATGTATTTAGAAGCCTACAATTATTGTCTCCACAAATTAGGCAAATTATTATTATCATTAGGAGGAAAGCATCGAGTGTAAAACATCTATACCTTGCAGAACTAGCATGCTTCATCTTCAGATATATCTTATTAATATACACTTACCGGTACGATATCCGGCGTTGGAGAGATAGGTCGCGAACGTGTTGGTTTCATGCAAGGCCTGCCACATCGGGGACGAGCAGTTGTCGTTGTTGGTGTACACATTATGGTTGTGTACGTACACGCCCGTCAACAGGGAACTCCTGTAAACACGACCCTTAGTTAACATTCCCGAACCATCTGCGGGATTCAAAGCTATTTGGATAACAATATGAATAAAACATTTAACCGTTATAGAAACGCTCCGTGGGAAAGAAACTAACTGTAAGTATCCAGGAATCGCAGATATGCTAATCGAAAATTGAAATGCAAACATTGTGATATGATTTTAATACGAAACATTTAATGTAGGAGAATTAATAGCAAAGGCAGCGACGCCAGTACTGCCAACACAACCATATGATTTATTCATTTACAAAATGAACGATATCTTACTTGTTACGAATAATATTACGAGTATGTAGGCACAAATAAACAAACAAATACAAAGAGTAGACCATTGTGCCCATTGGACTATAAAATAAACGTTTTAAAAGTGAAAGGACGCTACCTGGATGGACAGCACATTGGTGTAGTAGTGTATGCGTGCCGGAACTCCGCTCCAGCGCTCCTAATGGCTTTCATTGTTCGCGGCATGAAATTTAAACTGCCCAGTTCAACATCCTGGTCATCCGTAAGAACCAAAATAATATTCGGTTTCTTCTCTCTCGGCTGCGGGTAGGGGATGTATCCTCCGCTCTGCCACTTATTCACCATTTTCACTTTTAATCTGGTTGTATTTTCTCTGATCGGCACTGGACGTAGTCGTTCTGGTGTTTTGCTTTGATTTAACGGTTTTCTTTTATCAGAAACGTTTTTCTCCACCCTACTTTTATTCCAGTGCTTATCAGTTTTGCGGGATTTTTCATCCCTTGCAGCGTATTGGTCGGTTCGGTTAAAGACGCTATAAAATTCATCGGAAGTGTGTGTGTCGGATCCCTTCCTACGATCTCTTTTTACTTCATGCTCTCTTTCCCAAAATCTAAACCGATCCCCTCGGTATCTTGAACTATTTCTATGCCTCAAATATCTTCTTTCTGGAACATCAGTTAAAGTTCCATTAAACGTTGTTCGGTTTCGGTTATTCTCTTTATTCCTTATCTCTCGAGCTCTCGCCGATTCCTCGTCTTCTATAGAATCTCTTTTGGCTGATATGATTAAAAAATTCCACGTGAGAAGGAAGGATATGATTTTCAGATTCATGATTAATATAACTAACTCTATATCTTGAGATTATTTAGGCTTCCTTGAAGTTGTTCTTAGTGTAGTGCAAAGTCAAACTTCCAAATGCCATTTTGTTACACCACCTATAACAATATTAATAATATTCAAGTGATGTTAAAAATATACATCGAGATATGATGTTATAATATTAAATTGCGCAACATTTTACAATATTCCACGTGAAAGTCGAATAGAAGATGCCTTCAGTAAAATTGTATCAATATGAATTAAAGTTACAGTATCGAGATTATTTTGGATGGAATCATAAATATTTAAGAAGTACCCCGAATTCCAAAGGCTGGAAGCTTTGGGAGAATATTACGACTCCAGTGTTTGATGAATAACATTTTACGGTTTTAACAATTTTGTAAGTAAGTAAATTCTTTTTGAAACATCATCTTGTGAAGTTATTAATGAAAATATCATATTTTTAGACATTCCAATGTACCTGAGTTATTTCATCTTAGCCTTTAGAACTTCTTAGCTTTATTCCAACGGTGTTTAATAAAAGAGATTACGATTAAAATTTGACCTCTTCATGACCACAGAGGAGTCACTTTGTATTATACGAAAGCAAATCGTGTGAAAATAGTGACTAGTTTCATTATATTATGAACCGTATGATCTTGCATATAAGAACAATATTCGAGAAACCACTGCATACAGGCACTACACTCCGCAAGCTCAATGGCCTACATAAGGTTTTATGGACTGGAAATTATTATTGAACCTTTCTTTGAACATAATAAATATTGAATACCACGAGAAAATCTGTAGTTAATTTTTCTATGTAAAACTACGCACCAAACCTTTAGCGTATTAGACTCTTAATGTTACTACAGTATTGATAGCAGTACAAATCCATTGAAATAAAAGAGCACAATGCCTTAAGATAACGTAAACATTAGAATAATTAATTGGTCATTTTAGATAAACAGATTTGAAATCTACGGTAAGGGATTACCGTGGCCTTAGAGAATAGCGGTAAACGGGCGCTACTGAAGAGCTTAATTTAAATCTGACGAGTTCCCATTCTGACTTATGTTAATTCTGTTATTATGAAGATTTTAATGAACTTTAACGAGGACGTTAAGAGTTAAGGGTAAATTATTTTACAATGTCTATCGCTTTATATACATAGTGTGGTATACAATACCATACATAACACTATCAACGACTGCTTTGTCCCAAAACGAGGCATCTCCAGGGATATAGACTTGGCAACATCCAATGACGAGGTAAAACAAGATGTAAATAAGTTGAAATGTTTACAGTTTAATTCAGAATTGATAAGATTTAGATGATAATAATAGTTATTAAAGAAAAATGAACCAAAACGTGATCTAGATTAATTTATACCAGCCAGAGTTGAACTAATTCCTACCTAAAGCGAGCTATTTGAGACGCGCGCGCTACAGTAACAGCTAGGCGCTGGCCAGTCATCTTGATTTATGTGCCCTACGATTGATGAGGGCGGCCACTATCGTCGACATTTATAGTCACAACATTACTGTACCCGCAGTAGCCAGCGAGCTAAATAACAACAATGAAAATATTTTACATCTATTTTAGAATTTACAATGAATACGACGCGTAATTCAAACTAAGATTTCAGCTGATTTCACTGATCAACTTGTCTTAAATCGTCTTCAAAGCAAGGATGAATAGTCATTTCCTAGGCATGCGGATTCCATCTTAGAAAGCTTTACACTTTCCATTCGGTCGGATCGCGACCAAATGCAAGCCTATCATATGAATCGAATAATCGAATTAAAAATATGATGTAATATAAAAAAATACTGGTTGTTTTTGTATTTTTTCGAAAGGTGAACTCTACATTGTACAACACACAGAAATCAACTTGGCGCTATCGACGAATACGCTTCGTTCCACGCAGTCTGATTCCGCCTACAAATGCCTGCCGTTCTCCCCGTCGACGTGTCCTTACCTCGCTATTACATCATCACAACGGGATTAGTTAACTTGCGCGAGTTATATAGTGGTATTCACTGTGCGTAGCGGCTTAACTGATGAATTGCAACTAATCATTATTTGTGTCCTCCAATGAATGTAGCTGACTGTTGTGATCCAATTGCGAATTGAGTCATCATATTAGGGAAAAAATAAGTTTTAAGTAGGTACTGATACTGTCTGTTCGTATATAAAGAATGCTTGTATAAATTAGTAGTTCTGTTACTGTCTGGTACAGCTATTGGTATCGATTAAGTCCATCTTCACGTATATACACATATTTTTATTTTATTATAGTAAGTATGTGTACGTGATACTTTCAAGAAGTGGATTTTTAATTTTTATCATAGTTTTTTATTTTTAACGAATTGATTTTTAACATGATTTAAACACTACAAAGCGCGTGCATTAGGCGTCCTTGTCGCTTTGTAGCGATTTCTTTCAGCCAACAAACGAGTACGTTGGCACGAAAACAATTTAAAAGGAGCGTAAAATTTTGTGATTAATGTAAAGAAGACAATATATTTTATTTGACCGTCTTTACACACTATAGTTAGTTATGTTCTGTGTACCTAAATCCAAGCTATAATATAAATGAAAACAATCGTTTTCCGTGTTCCAGACCAGACTGTGTGTGAAAGTTTACAATACCTAATTATACTGTAATGTTTTAAACAGTTCGTAGTTCAATGACACGGAAATCGCTTGTTTCCCTAAACAAAACTATTTTATTTTGGGCTCAAGATTTGCACGAGTATTTCTCCTTGTTTACCAAACGCGAGAACGAAATTATGTAGTTACAAGAATAAAACTTCTATTTACAAGAGGCGTGCATAAAAACATTCCTATATGTAACTGTATGCTCTGTGCACCACGCCGAAATCTACTTGGTGCGTGCGAAGAATACGCTTCCCCTCCCGCCACCTGATTCCGCCGACTCCAATTGCTCTCGTGTTCGTTGCGTGAGTACCTCGCTATTACGTCATCAGAGCGAGGTGCCTTGTAAACTTCTGCGAGTTATACTCATTGTTACACCAAAACAAACTAAATTTATATTAATTCACCATCAAATGCATCTATTTACGCTATGTGGTGGGAACTATAAAACTTAGAATTGAGTTGTTACCATGTAAATTGTTGTTTTGATTTAAAATAAATGTCTTACATTACATGTGTCCAATGATTCGGACATGTTGAAAGAATGCATGATAAAAGAATGACGAAGCAGCAGGCGCAGGTGCCGAGGGAGACCAAGGCTCACCTATCTCGACCAAACAGGTCGTGTTCTGACTGATGGGGGAGTTAGAAATCTCCGAAACCGGCGTGCATGTATGAAGAGATTGATGAATGTGGATGAAACACGGCAAGTATGCAAAGATAGGGATATTTGGCACTCCGTGCTCTCTGCCTACCCCGTAAGGGACTTGGCGTGAAGAAATGTATGTATGTGTGTCACATTACAATGTTGTAATTCCCAATAATGTGAATACAATGAAATAGTACATTTATTAACGATACATTGGTAAACTTAATTTTACTATTTTTCGTATTAACACTATAAAAATGACTGGAATAAATATTGACTTTTTCCTAAAAAGAAAGTATAGAGAACACTGTTCATAAAATGAACGACATTACAAATCGACCGTAGACAGGCGATCGCACTCATAATGATGTATAAAAACATACATTAGAACGAGACGCCATTAACAGTTTTAATCCTTTCATCAATGGCTCGCTTTACATGTACACTTACATTTTTACGACATATTTACGATGGCACTTAGCAAGTTATTCTCCTAACAGAAATGCAATGCAAGCAATAAAAATTATGATCCGACCATAATTTGTAGAAGATGTGTTAGTTATTCGTACACGAGATAAAATGTTACCTATAATAAAATGTTTATCTTGAATGTAACGCACGAATGTAAAGTACGCAATACTACATTTTTCCCAACCCGCGCCAAACTGCGAGACGATAAAAGGTTTGAAGACGTTGGTGTTGTTAATGATGGTGATGATGAAAATGGCTTATTGTTCAACGAGATTTGAAAAAAGTTTTTTGTTATTTTTCTAATGATTAGACATTAGAAACATAACAAAAAATTCTAAACAGCCTTAATGTCATTCGGTCAAAAATATTGTATGTTGGTAGCTCGTGGCATTCGTAACAATGGTTGCTATAATGAACCCTTATAAATTAGAAGTTAATCAGCCACTCGGCGAAGTTTCGCCCGGTCGGCGCAGAAGCTTTATGTAAATCTCCCTAATGGTTTCTGGAAACAAACTTTATTCTTCGCCATTAATTTTCAAATCGGAATACGGTTATTCGAGGCAATTACTCACTCAGGAGTAGGTACAGGAGTTTTCCGTATTTATTCCACGATCGAACTGTAACGAGATTAGCTACTTATTAAGAGCGAATAAAGTTACGTGCCAATTATCTCAGATTTGTCTCTTGAATACGTTGACATAAGAACCTAAGTAAAAATAAAATTATTCGTACTTCGCATTCCGAGATCTTTTAAAGAATTACTGTATGAATAAATCCTTTGGCTCCAAAATTTTTACCTTTACAAAAAGTTGTACATTGTTTTCTGTACGGTAAGATATACAGGGAATAAAATTACTATTTTCTTACTGGAAGTTCAAATTATTTGTTTATTACATTTTATTAAAATAATTTCAGTTCAGTTTTAACCTGAAACTATACTAGACGAAATGTACTATAGTATTATAGAAATACAGATACACTAAAATTACAATACATTTCTGTAAGCGAATAGTCAGTCTACGGTGCGTGCGGCACTTACTGGTCATTTTAAAAGAGGCCACAGTGTAAATAAGTTCCTCGATTAACAATTAAAATGTTATAAACAACAAATTGTTACAAAACAATTATGTTTCGTGCAAAGAAACCAGCAATATTTCAATTATTTTTAGATTATCAAATTTTTATAAATTAAATGGAGCAACCTGTCGCTCGTTCGCAAACAATCAGACAAGGACCTCTGACATAGCTTGGTTTTATGGAGCTGAGAGTGAGTACCTACTTCGTTGGACATTTTATAGGTAATAAAATTGCAATATCATATAGTTTCCCTTCAAACGAACTACCAATGAATGCACAAGTCTTTATGAATCACTTGCCGAGACAAAATCCGTTCTCGACAATAACACTTAGGCGAATATATGTAGTTCTTCCGACGTATTAGCTTTCCAGAGTATCTGAATCTCGGAAACGGCTAGAACGATTTTCATGAAATTCAGCGCGCAGGGGGTTTCGGAAGCGATAAATCGATCTAGCTAGGTTTTATTTTTGGAAAACGTTTTCAGGCAATGAATAACTTTACTCCTTTAACGACACAGCAACACTAAAGCTACTTCAATAGATGGCGTTGTTAAACTACACTAATTGTAAGCCAATGAGTGTTTGGTTT
>DWJK01004454.1:0-12003 GCA_018248815.1 Croniades pieria auraria
TCGGCTTGTCGCATCCAGCATCTGCCTGCAGCCTTTCGCAAATCGTCATCCCACCGGGCCGGAGGGCGTCCTACACTCCGTTTGCCGAGCCGCGGTCTCCACTCTTGAACTCGCCTACTCTACCGGTTGTCAGTTCTTCGGCAGATATGCCCAGCCCATTGCCACTTCAGCGAGCTAATCCTTTGATATGTCGGTGATTATGGTTCTCTGTCGGATAGTATCATTTTTGCATGCAATACATAAAATAAAATTGTGAAGGTCCTAGAAAGGATATCAGGGTGATTTTTACATATTATTGCATTGTCACTCGTCCTTAATGAGTGTGCAAACATTCAAATTAATCCGACATTTCAGTCGGTCAAAATCACGTTTCAAAGTGTCCGTTACAAACATACATAGATGCATAGATACAACCGAAGCTAATAAAACCGAAGCTAATAAAAATAAAGCTAATAAAAGCTAATTGTAGACCTAGAAGTGATGCAAACTTAGTATTTAAAAGATGCAATGTATATGAAGCAGGTGTTAGGAGCAATAAACCAACAACATTGACACGTGATGATTCTGCTGAGCGAAACACATTAGTCAATCACGATGTAACGTACGTCCTTGTGGGATCGTTGAACCCGGAATAGTCGCACCTATCATACCGATAATGTATTATCCAATCATGATTGCTGCTTATGTAAGTCCTTGATACTGACGTGACCTTCGCGGTCAACGGCTCGCTTCAACACAAGTTAATGACATATTTATTCACCAAGTGCTTGGAATGCTTTAACGTCGTCTTTGTTCAAGAGCAATTTATTGTCACATTCGATAACGAAATGCACTCGATGATTGCTTTATTATTAAGAATTATCAGGATTTTAGTGTGAATAAATTATAGACAGGTTCTTTATGTTCTGAATATATAGTCTTTGTATGTAACATAGTATATGGATATATAGAATATCGTCTGTTAAACAGTAAAAGGATGACGTGATTAAATAAATAGTTATGGATGAAGATCTTTAAAAAAAATCATAAATTTTAAGATTCTACATACCAAAACGCCTGTAATCCCCGAAGCGGTAGGCGGAGGAGTGTAGTACCCTCCCACATTTGATGGTTACTTTGTACGTCTCATCATGGGATTGGTGATGAGGCTATTGTCATACAGCAGGCACAAATCCAAACCCGAGTTACTGCTAGGAATTTCAAGTTAGAAAAGCCCAACAGTTCCCGATCTAGGGTTCCAATCCAGGCAGTCGCGTTTACAACCACTCCATCAACGAGGCAGTCACATTTAAAATCCGACATTTGCTTTCAATAAAAATTTTAAGAGCTTTCTACATTCCAAATATTATATTAAAGAGTTATACGAGTATACCAAAAATTGACGTGAAATTTTTATCCCACTGATAAAAATTTAAATCTGCAATCAGAAACTGCTTCTTTAAGGGGCTTTTTGCATTTTAAAAAATGCAAGCAAAATAGTTGACCTATGCAATAATAATGAGGCTATATAATTTTAAAATGTAACATATTTATCAATCTCTGGGGATGTAAAATAAACTATAGATTAAACTTTGCGAGAGAGATTAAACATTTAATACATATTTTTTTTAAGTTAAATTTTAAGCTATTACCTTTCATGTCTTTTACTATTATTTCCTTTATCCTTTAAGAAATACCAGTAAGTTCAAAATTTCTAATATTATTATTCCACTTCGCTGTTGTCATTCATTCATTCATTCATTTAGTTATGGTCTGGGCACGTAGTCTTTTAATAAACACGTTTGAGGGCGAGGTGTATTCGAACTCATTAGCAAGTCCTAATTAATATGAGAATCATATTTACAATTAACGACAAAACATTCAAGGGTCAGACTGTCAATGTCGAAATTGGATAACGAACTTTCACGAACGTTACTTTTACACGAACCAATCGACAAGGGTAAAATGTTGCTATAACGAAAAAAATAATCGGTCACTTTTAGTGTTGCCCCACTTACTTGTAATTTTATAATACTTAAATTGTCTGTTGAATGATAATATTATGATCAGTAACAAACACATAAAGTTACAGGTAATGCCTAAATTTGTCAACTGTAAATGAATCCATGAACAATTCGAAAGTAAAATCAGTATAATATTATAGTCGGCAACAAAAAAAAATTAATGTTAAGAATTTACTTACTTTTTATATTTAAAGAAACTGCCTGCTGCGAAAAGACCACAGTAAAAAAAAATGTAATAAAAATACCTAAAATGCTGCAAATGTATCAAAGGAAAATATATAAGCATGTACATAATACATTCAGATACATATGTATATGCGAAGAAGCTATCGGAAAATCTATACGTAAAAAATGATAAGGAGACACCTCACCTACTGCTAGGATATATAAATTCAATAGCCATTCATAATTATAAGTTATTCTTGTGAAGCTAGAATCCGCATAAGGACATAGTGTCAATATCTGCATAAGCTTTATTAACGTACCCAATATTTTAGTGCACAAACCTACCGTCATTGATTTTTAATAGCGTAACCGCATTCATATGTCAAATATCATAGTGCAACGTGTCGTTAAACGTAATAAATTTGAAATATTCGCGATACTCCAACGCAGAATGCAGTCTAGAAATATTTAGAATCGGAAAAACCCTATCAATTTATTGTTCACAACAAAATCAACGATGTTTTGGTCCGCGTTGGAACACGTGTGCGCAGTAATCTCTACGGCCAGTTACATTAATCTTTTCAGGCTTGCGTCCGTATTTTTTATATCAAGTGCTGTGGTTTGGTACATAAGGAAGACGATCGTTTATTACAAACAACTGCCACCTGGTAAGTATTTGTGATTTTAATATGAAACTAACATTTCACTAATCTCAGGGCGTAATTGTATTCTTCGGCGTTTCGATTAACAGTTCAAATAATTTGATTTGTTTCAGGTCCATGGGGCCTGCCGTTATTGGGTTATCTTCCATGGATGGGTCAGGGTTCTCCCCATGCATGGTATCTGTCTCTGGCTAAAGTATATGGGGATGTGTTTTCTGTAAGACTTGGTTCCAACCTAATCGTCTGTATAAGCTCCCCTAAGTTGTTACGAGTACTCTTCAACAGATTTGACTCCATAGGACGACCACAGACACCGCTTTACAATTTATTAGGAGGATTAGGTAAATATATATAAATTTAAACCAGACTGTAAAATTAACTAAACTTTAAAGCAGTACGTTTATTTTTAAAATAAACGGGCGGTAAGTGACGTTTTTAAAGTATGGTTTTTCTGTTCTGTAGGTATTGTTTTAAGCGAAGGCCAGTTGTGGAGACGTCAGCGCCACTTTCTACACGAGAAGTTCAGATCACTTGGTGTGAAAATATGGAAAAATCAACGCTTCGAACAGTACATTATCGTAAGTTTTATATTAATCATTCTTCATTAAAGTCTGCCTAAAAACATCAATATATGGGTAGTCATAAAAAAAGTTGTATGAAATGCCGGATGGCATTTAGAAGATATAATTACTGGTCCCAAAAACTGAGTTAATCATTTATTGGGGTCATATTTTATACACGTACCAGGGCATTAGCGTAATGAGATTGTTTTTAAATAACCTAACTATTAATACACTAGCGGAAAACATTAAGGGATCATAAAATAATTCGAAACTTCTAGCGATTCGTTAAAAATTGTCATATCGGAGCGTTGGGTAAGCTACTCAGCTGCCATCTTCTAAACCAAAGAGCTCGACCGGCCACATATAACTCTTTGCTTACTCCAACGCTACCACATGGTATGTAAGAAAGGGGATGAAAGCAGAATAAACGCGGTCGAGATGAGGTCACTGCGTCGCATATGCGACCTGGCACTCGCCGACCGCGTTCCTAATTCTGATGTAAGGAAGATGCGATGTATGAAAGAGATTATCGATGTAAAAATGAGAAAGGGCATGCTCCGATGGTTCGGACGTGTTGAAAGAATGCCTGATGAAAGAATGACGAAGCAGATATACAAGACGAATGTTGATGGAGGTAGGTGGTGAAGGAAACCAAGACTCACCTATCTAAACCAAATAGGTCGTGTTTTGACTGATGGGGGAGGCGTCCATGTATGAAGAGATTGATGAATGTGGAAGGAGCACGGCAGGTATGCAAGGATAAGGGATATTTGGAACTCCGTGCTCTCTGCCTACCCTGTAAGGGATCTGGCGTGAAGATATGTATGTATGCGAATAAAGCTTTAAGCGTCTAGTTTTAAGATTTATAAAGAAGCTCAAAACAACGTGTATTGCTCAATCCTAATAACCGGCCTGAAGAAAAACAATTACGAATTTCTTCTATCTACCCTCGTGATGTTATTTAATGTTACATCTGATGACTGCAAAATACTGTTAATAGTACTAAAATTCCGAGTTGTCGTTATTTGCGTGATAGGTAGGTGCTCTGAATGGTATCTGGATAAAAAAACCATTTCTTGGTTTAGTAGATTTTGGCCTTTTTGAAATGAGATACGACTTGACTAAATTTTTATCTGCATGATTTTCTAACAGTTTGTCGGTTATTATTACGAAGCGGAAATAATATAGGTATAACATTTTTTAGTTCTAATATATCTTGCTAGATGGCGCTACAATGATTGAATAGTATATAGGTTCCGCTTCTTTATAGATGGAAGTAGACGAGTTACTGTCGGAATTGGAATTGGCGAACAACACACCGGTAAATCCCGAAGAGATTTTAGGAAGACATTTGCATAACGTTATTTGTCAATTAATGATGAGTTTTCGGTTCGAAAGGGACGATCCGGCTTTTAAAATATTCAATGAAAGGGTCTCAAAAGGCATGAATTTGTATGGAGCTGTACATATTGGTGAACATGTGCCCTATTATTTGGTCAGTATATACATTTTAAGAACAGTCCATAATGTTAATAAGTATAAAGTGGATGGCATTTAACTAACGCCCAATAAGGACGTCTTCTAATAATTTTATCTTATTTAAACAGCAGTAGATTAACAATCGTTTACCAATGCGATTCTATAGAGCTATAATGACAGAAAACAGTGGTTTAAATTGATAAAATATGTGACTTGACAATATAATAGGGGAATCATTTTTGTTATATTTATTAGGCAGAGGCTATTAAAATGTCAATAATTAATTACAGAAGTTGCCGGGTAAAATGGCTGTGATGGAAGAGATTAAACTCAATTTGAACGAAATCAGTCAATTCCACGAAGAACACGTTAAGAAGCGTATGGAGAAACGATCTAACTTCGCCCGATATCACGAATCAGCTGATATTTTAGACTGCTACTTGGAACAGATTCACAAGGAAAAGACGGGAGAAGCACAAGAGAGCATATTTACAGGTGTCAATGAAGGTACTCGTATGATTTAGTACAAATTTTATTTCCTTCTTTAATATTACTCTTTTGTACCTACTATCGTTACCATAACTCTGTATACTGACATAATTTAATTTATAGGAAAGCAAGTGGTACAAGTCATGAATGATCTATTTTCTGCGGGAATGGAAACATCACGCAACACCCTGGTTTGGGTCCTAGTGTTCATGTTGCGAGAACCCAAGGTGGCTGCTAAAGTACGAGCCGAAATTGCGAAGGTGGTGGACGTGGGCAAACGGATCACATTGGAACACCGGTCCAAGCTACCATACCTAGAAGCCGTCATATTCGAAACTCTGCGTAGGGTATCTGTTGTGCCCTTAGGAACAACACACGTCAATAAGGAGTAAGACATTTTTTATCATTAGGTTTTTGTATTTTAATAAAATATAAGTTTTTCAACAAATTTAATACTATATGAATTTGACTTACAGAACTTGGAACGTTAACGGATACGTCATACCGCCAGATACCCATATCGTTCCATTGATCAGCAAAATTAATATGGACCCAGAATTGTTCCCTGAGCCGGAGACGTTTAAACCGGAACGATTTATCAAGGAAAACGAATTGTACTTGCCTGATCATTTCATCCCATTTGGCGTAGGTCGACGCGTCTGTCTCGGAGAACAATTAGCACGCATGGAATTATACTTATTTTTTGCCAACCTAATGAACGATTACGACTTTGAGCTACCTGAAGGACACGGAGTCCCCGAACTGGAAGGTATCTTTGGAATGACACATTCGGCTATGCCCTTCACGCTTCGCTTTAAGAAAATAAGTAAAGGATAATTGGATTGATTGTTAAGTATTTGTAGTTTCTCGACGACGTTAGAGATCATATTTGACTTGAAAGAATACAATGATTTATAGATTAGAGTGACATTAATTTTGTATCTGTAATCGAAGGTTATTATAAGTTAATTTTTAAAACGAAACATGATGATTCTTTATTTAATTCTTATATACTGTAGTACTTCTTAATAACCTTCGATTTATTGCATTAATATTATGAATAATTACTTGAAATAAATAAATATAGACTTAGCAGACAAGACAAGTATTTTTATTCGAACCCTTCTCACGTTTACATTACACGTATTTCATAATATCCTTTATCCTTATCAAAAGAAGCTCTTTACAAGACATGTTATTTCGCTCCGACTCGTTATTGTTACAAGACTAAGCAACAGCAAGGGCTGCTTACATAATGCGTTGGACCAATAAATTGTCAGCTTTTTGCAGCAATGGGATTGTGATTTGAGAATTCAAAGGGCAAAAGGGGACCATTCAGTGTGATTTAATCATTATAACCTTCCGCGGCAAGTCCAAGGCTTTAAGTGTCAGTTTCTTTAAAGTAAACAAATTGTGCGCGAATGCTAAATGAAGCAAAAATAAAGTGTTGTCATTAAGATTTGTCGTGAGATTGCCTGCACTTGTCGTGGTTAATGCGTATAAATCATGCTCTTTAAATATATTATAATGCTGCAATATACTTCGAAAACATAAACATATTATTTGCCAATACTTGTTTTTCATTGAAGCAAAAAGTGTAGCATAACCTCGACGTATTTTAATACTTTGCGGAATAAAATTAACACACAACAAAATAGAATGCGGGGGATATGTAACACCTCCCCCTTTGAATAAAGATTGGGCATTAACCCCTGATATTTTTGAGGATGATGATCTCGGTGATGTTGCTTCTTCATCTTCATGTTCTGAGATGCAATGCGTAGTTCCTAATGTAGACAGTGGTATAGCAACAGTTGTTAAAAATTTGAATGTGATTCTGATTGGACGAATCGCTTCGGAATCTTCTTAAAAACGTGGATCATTGTTTACAGCATTTTTTTGGCAGGAATATTAACATGCTGACACCGGGAGCGACATATATCCAACTGAAGGTTTCCTTATGATTGTTCATGAACGTTTTAGATTTCGGAGCCTTTAAATCTTTCGAATATGTATCCAATTGATTTTTCATTTTATATAACGATCCCAGTGGAGTTTCATTAATAACGATGGGTATTCAGTGTGGAGCTTTAATCTCTTTCATTTCTTCAAAGCAATCATCCGTTCTAATGTCTGCCATTATTGTCGGGAATGTCATGTTTTTCTCAAAGTTCTTGAAAGCAGATATGGTACTATAAATAGTATAAAGCTTACAGTTTTCTTGAAGTTTTAAATTCCAGCTCCTTTCATGGTATGTTGAGATACTTCGTTATTGCATTGTAGGATACACTGTTTTCATTGGTTAGGATAAATAGCCATTTATTTTTCCTAGCGGCTGGAATGTATTTATTTCAGCAGGAAATGTGATAATAGTGCAGAATTTTGGTATCGATGTTGAGCCGCTGACCAATGTTTGTATTTCACATATTGGTCGCGCCGTCGATTCATATACTATGAGGTTACTGCAGGCATTTTCCTTTTCTGCATATTCTTTGCAGGTTTCCAGAGTACTTGTTGAGATATGTTGTCGCTCGGTGGGATTTGTGGCAAGGTACGTACGCTCGGGAAGGGTTATGGTATCTAAGGATATATTGGAATGTTGAATAGGTACAGAAAATATATGGTATAATATAAAAGATATAACAAAATGTTATATTATGGTATAAGATAAATTGTAGAACGTAGTCAATCAGAATATACATAAGCAGAAAATGTGGATGATTCTGAAATTGTGTGAATATTGTTAAGGGTAACAGTTTTTACTAAGCGTTAATTAGTGCGGACGTGGTTAGAAAGAAACAGTTCTTGATATAATTTTTGAAGTGTTATGTCCAAAAGATGTAGTGTATTGGATTTGTCTAAAAGAATACTTGAAAAACAATCATTGATTTCGTTTTCAAGGCTGGTTACTAATTCTAAGATTTGTAAGGATATTGTAGAAATGTCTTCGCTGCCTTTCAAACCAAATATAAGCTGCTCACTTGAGTTCAGGAAAGTGCTCGACCTATTGATATTGTTATTATTACTTGTTCGTCAAAGGAGATTTTTACAATGATTTCATTAAAATTGTTAATAGGTGAAAAGGTTATTTGAATTTGCTTCTGCATTAAGAAGGTGACATCTAATTCGCGCTTTTCGAGAAGACCTATACATTCGTCTTATGTTTTAGCATCCTTTGCATCGGGAGTAACGATGATCCATTTGAGAATGGTTCCGATGCCATCTAATCATTTTCTTTTCTGACGTAATGAGTTCTTTCCAAGGTACATATTAAGTTCCGAAAGTCTGTTGTTGATCTTATCTAGATTAACCTTTAAGAATGTTTTGACTGATTAGACACTAGGAATATTATGATACCTTGAGGACAAGAAAGGAATTTTGTGGGTAGTCGAAGAAGTGATTCTTGTGCAATGAATAACGGTTTAAGATCTCTATACATAATTAATTTTCATGAGTAGTCCGTATGAACAACAACTCCTTCTTCGTTGAAAAGTAAGCCAGAATGGGATGGTAACCTTTCCGTTATTTCATATGGATATTTATTGTTATAACAATACCTGTGGTTGTCCTGTAAGAGACAAGGATTTTGATTCAGTGACATTTCTCTTTTTATATTTTTGTGGCGCAGTTCTTTAAAAGTGTATAAAATTTGTATAATATATAGCATACATAATAGTAATTTAACAAAGGAGCATATTATATAACTTAAATATAGTTTATTCATTATATTAGAGTGATTTGTATTGATATTTGTGTATGGTATGGAATAATTGTGGGCTGCTGTAGAATGGCAGACCCTGTAAAATATAAAATTAGAAACTTACTTTACTAAAGGAATTAAATCGTAGAGATAGACTTATTTTAAAATGCTGATAGGAATGGACCAAGGGGATTTGCATGCACTAAGTGATTTTTTCTGTTTTTCTTTATAACGTAATTCACATTAAAACCAATACGTGTTACTCCATATGGGCCGTCCCATTTAGAATCTAAATTATTTGGGTTTCTAATTTTTAATAAAACTTGGTCAACAATTTTAAAAACTAAAATATTTTTTATGTGATTGTCATAAAGTTCTTTGGCTTTTTCTTTTACAGCTTCGACAGTACGTAAAGCTGATTCCCTCGAGACTAAGTATTTCGTTTATTTCTTTTAAATAGTCGCAAGCTGTGTATTCCGGAATCGTTTTAAGAGAGTAGAATGATTTGGGTTTGTAACCAAAAAGGAGTTCGTAAGTTGTGTACCTGTGCAGTTGTATTATGACATAATTACGATTGCGAAGGGGATTATGTGATCCCAATTCTTCGAACGACTATTGTGATACATGTGAATATGATCTCGTAGAGTCGCATGAAATTTTTCTAATGAACCATTCGTTTGTGGGTGACATGTGGTGTTAAATGTATGATTGCACCCTTAGAATTGTGTTAGTTGTTTTATTGCCTTATTTACAAATTCTGTACCTTGGTCGGAATGAAAATGTTTAGGTGCACCGAAATGTAGGCAGAAATGTGAAATATGTTTCGCTATCGTATTTGCTTCTTTATCTGGAATAAGGTATGCTTGAACAAATCTGGTCAGATCATCTCGTAGGGTTAGAACGTATTGTCGCTGTTATTAACATCAGACTAGGAGACTAAATCTATCGAAACTCTTTCCAATGGTTCAGTAGATTGAGTCGTTATAACCATAGCAGCTTGAAAAATTTTCCTTTGGATTTTATTTCTTTAGCAGATGACACATGAATCTTTGTATGATTTTATGTCACGAGCCATTCCTCTCCTGAAGAACTCTTCGCGAATGTTTCTTGTGGTTTCGTTAAACCACGATGTCCAGAGATTTGTTGGTCATGATATGTTATAAGGATTTCAGGGATATCTTGGGGTTTTTGAGGTTTTTACTTTACTTTCATATATCGTCATTTGAACATTATAATAATCTGCTAAGTATGCTGTAATTCGTAGCTGCTCGTTTCCTTGCAAATTACAGGTATGGCCGTATTTGAGATCAGGTAAATATAAAGAGTCGATTGTATATTGCTGAAGGCTATTAAGTAACAATTTAAAATAGCTTTCGGAGTCCCAGGGATCGAAATGATTTGGTCTCGTACATGTAAAGTAAATATTTTGTTTTTCATGGGAAACCACTAGATTTACTTAAAACAGGGTAAGTTGTTTTTCTAAAAATTATTCAATTTGCGGGCAAAACTCGATGGCTCCATTATAAATTTCATTCTGGTCTGATTGATTGCAGGATATCGGGATGAAAATATTTTTATACCGCAGATCTAAGAGTTTATCAGGGGATGCTTTCAAATGTGGAGATGCTATGCTGTAGTCTTTTGATAAAAAATGTTCGAAATTTATTTGTAGATAGACATCACTCTGAGATGTGTTTGGTTCAATGTTATTGGTGTTCATAATAGGTGGACGAGACAGCGTATCTGCATTTGTGTTATTTTTACCAGCATTGTAAATTATTTCATATTAGAATTCTTCTAATTTTAATCTCCAACGAACAAGGCGACTACCAGGGTTTTTAGATGAGAAAATCCATCTTAAAGGTTTATGGTCGGTGACGATTTTGAATTTTCTACCGAATAAATATGGGCGAAAATGCTTTACTGCCCAGACAATTGCTAATAATTCGCGTTCAATAGTAGAGTAGTTTGATTCTGCTTTATTTAGAATACGTGATACGTAAGCAATAGGGAGGTCTTTACCGATTTCTCCTTGAGAAAGTATATCTTCAATAGAGTTGATAGAAGCGTCTGTACTAAGTACAAATTCTTTAGTGAAATCGGGATATTTTAGGATAGATGAATTAGTAAGTATGTTTTTGCAGATATCAAAAGCAAATTGTTGATCTGTCCTCCAAATAAATGGAACGTATTTCTTTAAGGGACTTTTTAAAGGTTTTGTTATTTTACTAAAATTTGAAATGAATCTGCAATAATAACCTGCGAGACTTAAAACGATTTTATATCTCTATATGTCTCAGGTACCGGAAATTCTAATACAGCATTAACTTTATCGGGATTTAGGTTTACACTTTTGTTTGAAACTACCTGTGCCCCGCGTTTTTACCCGCGTTATTTAGAGAACAATCTATAAAAAAACTATTTTAAGAACATCACGCTATGATCACCAAGATGCATAGTGACAATATATCACTTAAAAAGCACCCCACGCTTTTTTACATTGCAATAGGTTTTTTTTTATCTTCACTATTCTTAATTCAAATTTATTTAATTTTTCTACACTATTGCTAATTTGAGCTATTTACAACAAAATACATTGTTTTTCTTATTTACATTTTTCTTATCTCAATTTAAAAAAAATATTTTTTCTTCTCAGTTATTTTATCACATAAACGTGTCTTTTAGTTTTTTTTAAAGTATTATATATTTCCTATACTTTAGTTATATTTTTCTCAATTAATAATTTTACTATTTCTTTTTGACTATGACGGCAGGCTATGTATTGCATCATCATCATCATCATCAACCTATCTCAGTCCACTGCTGGACATAGGCCTCCGCCAATGAGTGCCATCGCGCCCTGTTCTCGGCTTGTCGCATCCAGCATCTGCCTGCAGCCTTTCGCAAATCGTCATCCCACCGGGCCGGAGGGCGTCCTACAC
>DWJK01004455.1:0-12001 GCA_018248815.1 Croniades pieria auraria
GCAAGCTCAGAGAGAGTTTCCACCGTGGTCTCACAACGTTTGGCGGCAAATTATACAGAGGAGTCGATTAAAATGCAAAGTAACTAAACACTTTCTAGATATTTCAATTTACACCACAACTCGCAACAAGTAAAGCATAGCCAAATTACGTACATTTAAAAAAAAAAATTAAATTTTACATTAATCGAAGTACGTATTTTTTTTTAATAGTTGCCATAGTTGTCAAGTAAATGGAAAGCTTTAGAAAGACCATACTCGATATTAGAGAATAAAATATGGCAACATCGAGTAGGCATTTATACAAAAGATGCAGTCTAAATGAAGAATGTACATGTGCAAACCGATCCCGAACAAAAAGCGTTTTGGCTCGTGTAAAGATGTTTGCTCCAGTAATTGTATATTTAAACGCAAGCTGCGCTATATTGTACTTAGCACTTACATCTGCCATTTATTAATTGCACACTCGTATTCCTTGTTCCGAGACCCCGAGACGATATTATGCTGTATAATAATTAGTCATTAAGTACGGCAGCTGGGAAGAGTACCAGGCTAAAGGCGTGTGTACACACCACACGTTTTTAGGTGGCATACTTGTAAATGAGGCAAGAAATAGTCGGGAAGTAGCCTATATTTTTAATATTTACTTATTATATACATGTATAATAGCTCAAAACTCAGTGTACTGTATACACGTATGCTGTATACATGTATGCTGTATACATGTATGCTGTATACATGTATAATGTATACATTTATACTGTATACATGTACCTATGCAGTCTCGAAACTCAGTGTACGGTATACATGTACAATGGCTCAAAATAAACTCAGAGCCTTACCCTCGAAAGGCAGAAACGTTTCACGATTTAAAAAAAATTCGCTTCTAAAAGGGGTAAATATAGGAGTAAGGAAGGGTGGAGTGGGGTGATGGGGGCAATATTACAAGGTAAAATACGAAATATTGTTGAATTGAATGGTTAATGTGTATGTGCCCTTATTTCAAAGGCGCGTGCGCATAACAGCAAGTGACATTTTCCTGTCTCCTCTCCAGCAAGAACCCATGTGTATTTATACCCATAGCTGAATGGTCGGTTTAAGCAGACAATTATACTTTGGTGATATTTTTTATTACGAATTGTTTCGGCAAAAAAGGGTAAACATATTACACTTTCTTAATTAAGTATTCAACATTTCACAAAATAAGCATATTTATAGTCAATATCGCTTTTATATGAAATGTAGGTATTGAGAACTTAGTGATTACAATTCGGGCTTAGAATTTACCCTCCCACTAACGGGGGTCCTAGGTTCGAATGCAAGCGTGCACCTCTTTAAAAAATGTGCTTCCTAAGATGCTTTCTGCACGCTTTTAAGTTCCCCATATTACATTATGGGCCGAGTGAAGCCTGCCATACCGTATTGAGCAGACGTCCTTAAACCTTTTCTTTCTGAGAGGAGACCCGATTTCAACAGTATCACGATAAAAGGGTCAATGATGATGCCAATTTATCGTTTAAAAAAACTTCAGGATCAGGCAAAGGTTTTGTGTACCTTGTATTTTAAAGTGAAAACTTGGTACGAGTTATCAACCCTATCAGCGCTCGTCTGTAATTGGATTCCCAGACAAATAGCACTTTCATGTCTTTCTCTTCGATTAACTATGCTAGTATCAGGTTAGATATGTTACTTAACTTTGTTGCTCACTTTTGAATTAGCTACACAAATATAATTTTGTATTATATCAGACAAGATTTTCCAGTTTATTTCGGAATTAATATAATCAAAGTTTGATTTTATAGTTGTTCCAGAAGCTTCGAATTCCGCAATTACTGTGCGTCATCAGAAGTCTTGTGTTTGGAATAAAAGCTCACCTAACAGTTCGCAGACAGCTCAGTTCCAAGTGAAGGCACAAAGGAACTGCCGGCGGCGAGTGAATGAAAGCCGCGTGACTGAATGGAAACATGTCCGCTTGTAAACTAAAGCTGAAAACCACGGTTCATTTTGACTCTCTTTAAAATTTTTCCTATTTTTATATTTCCTTGCATAAAAGAATTCTTTAAACCACTAATGACCGTGTAATATTAAAGCAAGCAACAGTCAACCATTGTTTTAGTTTTTATGAGTTAATGTTCCTGGTAACAAACAACTGGTTTGTCGATGATTGTAGGTATTTTATTAAAAGGTCACTGAAATTATATTCCTGCTACGATTGTTTTATGAAAATCCATCATTTTTACACTGTTAATATATAATTTTCTCGTATATGCGTTATTTTATATGTCTATTTTACTTCATTGGAATAGTATCAGATAAGTAAAAAAAAGTACGAAACCTCCTTTTCAGTCGAAACTGCAACCATGTTTATTAATCAAAAATGTCTGAAGACACATTTCAGTTGGGCGCTAAATTACGAATCGTCACGTCAGGTTTATTATGGGGTGGGCAGAGATCACCGACTGCTTTATATCTCTATTCTTACAAATCTAACCTGCTCGTTCTACATACATCACTCTTTCCATACTCCGATCTCCGAATCTCACCCAACTGCTAACAGTAACATTTCTAGTTTTTTTTAATTTTGAAATATCTAGTTCACTAATACATTGTTCGACAATATTTTATTCCTTATGATATTAATAGAAATTTTTATAATATTCGATACAATACTAAATTACAATTTCCAATGGCAAAGACACAAATTTGACAATATTAACATGTTCTTAAAATTACGTAAAACATTAACATTGACTATGTATATAGATAAAAAATTGTAATATCTCCTACATTTTGAACATCCAATTAAAAATCATCTCTAAATTATATTCTAATTGTAATGTGACCAGCGCACTCCCATATTCCAAAAGTGGAATGAAAAAAAAAGGGTTGAAAATTATTAAACTAATTATTAATCCCGTTTAAAAACAATCAGTCTCAGATGTACAAGACGCTGAAAATATACCTTCAACGATTTAGCAGGTACGTTAACCCGGGACAATACGCACGCGAACAATGCCGTGCCACTACACTGGGCTAAGTACACATTATCAGTCTCGCATTGTGCGAAGTCAACAATTGTACTCTCAATCTTTTCATTTCAACATGTTCCCAGGGATGTTCACTATTCATTCTTTATGTGAACGAGCGCAAAGACATTACGAACGAAATGCGAGAGTGAACGAATGAGGCCAAGGGCATGTTTGTTTTCGTTAAGAAAACAATAGTTATTCTTATAGATTAAAATCTCTTAATGGCACCATCAGAGGATTATATAACTTTTTTATGCATGTGTCGTTGTAGTTGGTTGTTACATTTACGAATTCCATTTCGATATTGATGTTATTCCAATTATGATTAATGGAATATTTGATCAATAAAGTGGTGATTAACAACATACAGTTATAATTTATAATGTAGTCTTAGAAGGTATAATATTGTTTAACACATGAATTACCATTATTACTCAATAGTTCAGTACGTTTGTGTGGAATATTAGTTTGAGTTTTCCACGGAACATTGGTCATAATAGAAAATAAAAATATATTATTTGTTTCCATCAGTTATGATAGTAATTAGGCTCAGTGAAATGTTTTTAGTGTTGGAAGAAGTTATTGTAATTTCAGACTTGTCGCTGCTGACATCTAACAGATTTACTTAAAATTACCAGGATTGAAGATATTTTTTTAATGATGACTAATTGTGTAACTCTTAGAAGTTACACAACGTCACGCTAGATGTCGTAGTACACATTAAATGTTTTCATAGACAGACGTGTCTTTTCATAATAGTTTCAAATAATTTTAAGTAGGTGGCGCTGTAGTAAAATTCCAATACAGACAATTTTTTCTGTTCTGCCACTAAAGTAACATTGTGTTAATAGTTATGTACATAGAGAACATACGAAATGTATTGCTGGTAACTAGTGAGATAAAAATTATTTAGTGTATTTTAAGATATTATCAAAACTATAAAATGGAATATGTGAGGTCTCCAAAAATGTACTAGATGGCGCTGCACCTTTATAATATTGATAGCAGATGATTATAACCATTTGAATTTTTGCACCTTATGATTAGTACTCTAGTACTTAACTAATAGTTAATATATGTATGTGACTAAATAAAATGAATACAGAAATGATAGAATCGTTAAATATTAAGAAAAGCAAGCAAGCAATAAAACGAAATAGGGATCGTTTCTAATAAAAAATATACTTATAAATATAATACATAACTTAATCTTATAGCATTATTTCCTTCACCGTGTAGACCCTTAAATATAAATTTAATTGGTCTATTATAATCTATTATAAAGGGAGAAATATGTAGTAAGTAAGTACCTCCATATATCTAATTTGAATGTGAACATAAATATGTTTTAGGTATATGCTTTTAATACTTCAAATAAATGTAAAAAGCGTGGCATGTAGCTTTGTTATAATTAGATTAAGTGAAAACCAAAACAATGCTTAATATATCAATTAAAACTTTTTAGATTTGTTTTATTTTCTCGTGTTCTTTAATTTTGTAATTCTACATAAAATCGTAAATCTCTTTCTATTTGAATGGGTTGGGGTAGAAACGTTGATGAAGTTTTCAGTACTGTAATCCATCGTAACCCTTTCGTAATAGCCCGCTAAGCTGTTGGTTTACGATCTATGGTTACGTTTAATGTTGGCTTGGTCGTGAAATCCTACTAAAAATCAAAAGAAAATTCAAATTAGCCAAAATTATTTTATTTTGTGGCTTAATTGTAGCGGGCTTAGGTTGTAAACACTGCTTTTTTATGTTCTAATGTTGTTTTAATTTTTTTTATATGACATAAAAAGTACTAAAAAGATTAATGTTCCAAGTTGAAAACGATTCATTTATTTTTGTAATAAATGTGTACGCTTTAGCCAGTTGTAGGCAGAATAGTTCGGCTTTTGTCACATAATAGGTTAAAATTGTCACAACTTTATTCTGATCATACAGATATCCCATTTGACTTGGTATACCTAACTGCGGCATGTGGACGGCCATTCATAGACAATATGGTAAATATATATGTACGTTTGGATCACAAATTATCTACAGGCATAAAACTTATAAGAAAGAAAAATTATTAGACAATTACGAGGAAAGTTCTGAAGAGCATCTAAATTTATTTAAAGGTGTCCTACCATAAAAAAATTAAACCTGCTTGTTAAAAAGCTAAGAGGATTAGGTTCGTTACGGTTTCCGTCGTCGTAGGGATGCTGTGCTCGTTACAAAAGATTTTTTACCCGCGCGGCTGTGACTTAACCAAATTGAGGGAACCAGACACATCTGCGTACAATCGATATACTAGTTTGGCGTAAATATTTTAAACAGTATAAAAATATCTATGTACTGTATTTTTTGGCTGTTTTATTTTATTAGCCGTCTGGTTACTATAACACAGGCTCTCATGGAGCGTACTTTAGGAACAGTGTAATGTCCCAAAATGATCTTTACTACATTTATTTCTAAGAATAAGGATGGCAATAGGCTCACCACCTATTCCATGGGACGTAAACGTAACGTGAAACGTGGGAGTGTCCTACACTCCTCTGCCTACCCCTTCGGGGATTACGGGCGCGAACTTACGCTTCTATTTCAAAGGATTTTGGACAGATTGTTCTATAGTTAACATATACAAATTGCATTATTGGAATACAGCAACCTTAGACTCCTAAATTCTACGTATTATTTATTTATTTAATGTTTATTGTAACACCTTAAATGTAGTTAGGTTGCATAAAAGGTGGATATAATGCCTAGCGATAAATATATACATATCTACTCTACCAGTTTTTACATATAAGTATATCACCACGTGACCTGGAATAGTCGTCACGAGACCTGTTATTTTACGACTATGAAAACGGCGTGCCCGCGGGCGACTAGTGAACGGCACAATTCAAAACTATTAATTTGACAACGATATCTGTATTGCATATTAGTGCCCGCGGCTGTACAATGCCCGACGAAGATATTTTGACTCGAGGGCATATGAAAATGAAACCAAATGGACAATTTGGAAACCGGTCACGTTTCTCTGTCCAATAAAAATGTTTGGACATATCAGCTTAGGTCTGGATGTGATTGCTCGACATTAAAACGAGCTGTTCCAAACGGAATTTCGTTCAGCTATTTACGGTTAGATCGGAGATTGGTTTTTGTTTCTGCTACTGCTTATTTTCGTCATTATTATAGATTAAATGATTTCTTATCATTTATTGTGAATTAATTAAAAAACTCCGTAAAAGTCATATTATGTAAGTATGATTCTGGAATAGGTACATTAAATGAATTCTGGGCAATTTTGAAGTCAGTATAAATATTTTGAAAGCGACATTTTTATTACATTTAAACATGTGAAAAGACGTGTGCGTTTTTTTAAATGGTACCCACTAATATATTATTTAACAGACAGAAAAGTAAACAAGAATGTACTTAGTTGAACATTTGATTGTTGTTTTAATACACGAATACTGGACATCGACAATGCATTACCGTTTCTAGCTATTTCAGTACACATTTTGTTCTGTTATTGTCTGTATAAATCCAATGTATTTAAAACTTGAAATGTTATTTTTCACAACACTTTTATACCGACTAACTTTTACTGACGAAAACATTTTCTAAGCACTGCAAATATTTGCTGTATTTCTACAAATTTCATAGTGTCAGGATAACCAGTCCTTACCTCGGTATATTTCTGCCAAAAAAGTGGAGCAAGTCTTTTATATTGTAGCTATATTTGACTTATGTCATTATTTTGGTATATACAAGTATGTACCTTAAAAGCTCTCGATTACTTTCTCTCGTTCCGATTCATATTTTTTTGAATTCTGAATTGAAATTTTTCTGTTGTAATCAATCTCTGAAGCCCCTAAATTTCGTACAGATTAATATCAGTATTTTTCACTTCATTAATATAACAATGGTAGTAACTAGATATTATAAACGTTCGAAAACCATATTAATAGGATCTGCTTGCAGTTTATTCGTAGCTACATGCTAAATTATTTAATGATTATTCAAATCCCGTTATAAACGCATTTTGGTTGCTGTAGAAGATATATAGGTACATATGTATAGGCACGAACAGTATACAAGTAATCATGAATTTCCAAATATATTATAGTGGTGCGGAAAATATCCTAACATTCATAACTGTACATTAAATGAAGGTCGGTACAATAATTTTTGACATAGATAAGTACCAAATATCTAAGAAATAAAACTTAGAATACTTAATTAAAATCCCTCAGTAGTTTTTTCGTGAGCGTGCAGAACGGCAAACCTGTATAATTTTTTTAAAAATAATAATTCTAAAATCACTATTTATTAAAAACATATAATTTTAAAAATAAAACTATCGATGAAAAAACGGTTTTATTTCAGTACGATAATTAGCAAAATCCACGGCAGATTGAATGTGCAATTTTAAATCCTGCTGGTACTGTCACTGGCCGTGGACAGGATGGGTTTTAAAAAGGATTACGTTAAAATCATCGGCCGAAAAGCTGATTAATGGCATATGTGTGTGTCGCGGGACAAGCTGATGAAAACTGACCCTATATCATACTTGTGTGCGTTGAAATTATCAATGACATATTGCTTTTAAATTAACAAAGACATTTATTTGTCCAGTAGAGAATGATATGTATTACCAATTAAGGAAATCCTTTTGAATTATCACATAGAACAGTGCATTGATAAATGCCAATTGCCATTGCTGTATTAAATGAAATATAGCAATGTGAAAAACGGCCCTACTGCGGATTCCTATTTTTTTTTTGTTTTCATGTCACTTCAGTATTTATCAAACCAGAGTTACTTGTAAAAAAATCTGATAGCATTCCACTGTTCTGAATAATGTTAGTTAACTAATATTTTATTTTTACTTCTGAGAGTTAAGTTGGAGTCCTTTGAATCTTTCTGCCCCTACAATTCCAATGAAAAGGAGCATGGCGTCTTATGCGCAGTTGATTTGACTTGAAATAATGTTCAATTTATGTAAAAGGGTACTTTCATAGTCGTGCTTTGAACTGAGAGCTCTTTATTCGAGTCTCAGTACATAATACGTACTTAAAAGGATATATTATGATATCGTTCTGCCAGGTCTTTTATGGAGTAGGCAGAGAGCATCGAATTCAAAAGATCTGTATAATTTTACTTGGTCACATTGTGGGAGTGGGAGTATATTACTACACTCCTCTGCCTACCGCTTCGGAAATTACAGGCGTGATATTACGTTTTTTCACATTTGACATGCTTCTACATTCGATGCTCTATACTCCTTCTCCGGTTTCAAAGACTTACGACTCTCCTTTCAGCCTGTATTTGACCATTTTGGTCAATACATTTAAATGTTTATCTCCTTGGGCAGCAGTATCCAATATTGGCATTGCATATCTGTTTTAACATTCTTCCACCTGCCATTCTGACTACATGTCTGAACCAGTGAAGCATGAATCTATAAAATCTATAATAAGATGAATAACTTTAGCAGACATAAATCTGAAATTTTAAATCTTTCCTTATTTGCTTTTTCTGTCTCTCTTTCTCATTCTCCTTATTGGCTGGTTTTCCGATTTCATTTTATGAACTGTTTCAAGAAAAAGTAATCGATATACTTCCAATACTTTATTATTCGCAAATATCGCTTCATCTCTTTTATATCCATTCGGTAAATATGTTATTGAGATAACGAGTTCCCTATTTGTTTATTTGTAAACATCAAAGCAGTTCTCAATATATAGAAATGGGGCATGTATCCAGACATCGCAATTTCGCTCACACGAGTACAGATAAAAGCTTTCTTGTGTCACAGTTTCAGTCAGTCTTACAAGAAATATTGAGTTGAGAAGTAAGTTCGCAGCTTTTGTGTAAGAAAGCTTTATGGGATGTACTTACACACTGTAATAGTTATGTACTTATGACTATTTTAAATTGAGATGATGATTTTTTAAGGGACGAGAGAAACGAACGAGGAAGCAGCAGTTGCAAATGGTCGCTACCGACCATGCGAAATAAGATTGTTTTTTCGCATAATAGGGATCCATGGCATGCGGATTAATAATATATTTTTAATTATTACTCTGCTCTACACTAAGATAACGTGTATGTTAGTAATAACGCATGGTACAAAAAAGAATTTACCGAAACATATTTTTTTTTAATATAATAACAGTAACATTATTTATTCCATCCAGCCACTTATTATTTATGTCCATTGTTTCATTAGTAAATATCAATAATTTCTGTCATGTACTTATAATAATGGGTGGCATAGAACAATAGCGCAGATTTTCCTAGATAATAAAATAAACTACGACAACTGATGGAGAAATACTTTTACAATAAAGATAATTACGAATGCACTTTTATTTACGGTGATATTTAAATGTGAAAAATATTTACAAACATAAACTAACGCGCAACAGTTACATCCTTGTAAAGGCAATATTCGAACAAATATATGTTGTCGATATTCCCCAGACAGGTTTTCCTTTTTATTCTGTTTATAAAATGAAATACTAATATTTTTGAGTGAAGTCGAGCTTTTAAGTAAATTCTAAAAGTCATGTTATAAAAAGCAACAAAAATCTCAGCAGTAAAATCCTCAAAACACTTCAGCAGCCTGCAAAAACATGTGTTAATATTTTCATGTCAATTTTTTTGCTGGCGGTACTTTATCAAGGGGCCCCAACGTCGGCCTGATGTTTTCGTTAAATACTTTATTTTTCGTTGGCTTGGGGACAATGTGTTAAATTAGCCGATGTGCCGAAAACATGGGGACAGTTGATAATATACTAACGAAAGCTACGTTGTATTTTCAGCAGAGTTGGGTCCTATTACTGAATAAATTAGTAACTCCATAAAATATACATGTTTTCACGAATCTCTGCTGGTTATAATATAAGTTTTAAAGTTATCGACGTAACAAATGAGCGGATAGATTATTGCAAGTCCTTTAAATATATTGTATTACCATGTACTACTGTTAGGTGTTACCTCACGTCTCTAACGCTGTACTGATGGCACTTCGTTCTTCCTGCTTACCCGTACAGAATCTTGCGTAACGGTATAATTGTAATAATAATTATTAAAACTATACTTGTTACTTGGATCTGTTATCGCTTAAAATATAATATTTAGTGACGTAAACTAACATGAGTTCCGTATTTGGTAAGATTCGGAATATTTATTCAGAATTTTTATTCTAAGAGGAGACTCATGACAATAATGAAATGATATAAATGGTGATTGTCATTAAATAATTTAAAGAATAGACTGAATGATAATAAAAACCGATAAGTATTATATCTAAATTACTTTACTCTACGTTTTCTGACCATTTATAAAAACATTTTAAATAAGAAGTTACCGAAGTTAGTTAGAAGCTTTGCCCAGTAACTTGCACTAATTTAACTACAAAGTAATATAGGGCTTATAAAAATATACGTTACACGTTATTCTCATAAAAATTAAATTTCTTTTAACATCGGTAAATGTAAAAAATAATGGAATTTGGGTAATATAATCTGTATACTCTAACAGATATTTTTTTCCTACACCATCACTATTCCTTTGAGCCATGCTTACGGAACTTATGGAAAACCTTTTACACCTTCAGTCATGTTATGTTTAAACAAGTAAAAAATACATTTTAAAAATTTTCCTACTATATACAGAAGTAAATTAACAAATGCAACTTTTATGCATTTCAGATATCGTGACGCAATCTATGAAGTCAGTCCCGTATCGACTCGGTAGTCCGCATTGTGCCCGCGTAAACTGCATGCGGTGAAGCCGGATATAAAACTGCTAAATCAACTGCCACTTGGAAAATCAAATGCCGAGACTGCAACATTGTACTGAGTTGGAATGAAAAGTATTTACAAAGCTGTATACGACGTATGGCTTCATTTTGTCGTAAAATATATTTTGTTTTGTTCATAATTTGTCTGGTTGCGTTTTATGTTTAGTTTATTAAATGTTAAATATTTGTCATTGTATGTATCGCCACACTAGGGTCCTTACGGGTTAGACAGAGAGCTTCAAGTGCAAAATAATATAATCATTACAGACCTGTCTCTATAAATACATTAGTTTCGGAGACTTGTTTTCCTAACAGCCAGTATCTGACCTATTAGAACAAGATTTCATGTCTTGGTGCCCCTCAGCACCTACGTCCATCAACGGTCTCATTGTATATCAGTTTAGTCATTCGTTCATTGATATTTTTTCATTTAAATAAATGTAAAGGAACATAGTCTAGTGTCGCTGAATACAAACATCAGAAGACAGACAACTATTCCAATTTTCCATAGAATCTCAGATGTGGAATTTCGTATTGTGTTGAGTCATCGTTGCGTGAAGCGCTACTTGGAGCGATGTCGGTGCACGGCTGGAGCTCTCCGTTCACGGCCCGCTCTCCCTCAATATTATTTTCTGTTAAAAAATTCCGTGTCAAAGCGCATCTCTGTTGAAGAACAATATAGTATTTTCTCATTTTAAAAAACGTCTGCACACTGGCCTGTAATATTTTCCATATACTTTCACTTATAGAGCATTTGAAAGGAATACTAATTTTGAAGTGCATTTAGTTTATTTATAGAGATATTTGGCACTCGATGCTCTCATCCTACCCTGTAAAGGACACAGCGTAATGATATACAATAATAGTATATTTTCTATTAACCGAGACAGTATTATATGTTGAATAAAATAATCACAATGAACGATATAATCACAACATTGGATGTATCTTACATCAAGTAATAGAACAAATCAGTTATCATATTCATCATTTTCACCGTTCTCCCGTCTACTGCTGGACATAGGCCTGCTAGGACATAGGCCAAAAGCACGACACTGAGCTCTATCTTCAGCTCTTCGAATTCATCCGCTGCCAGCCACTTTGCGTATATCGTCACTCCACCTAGCTGGATGGCTTCCTACGCTACGGTTGCCAAGACGCGGTCTCCACT
>DWJK01004456.1:0-12001 GCA_018248815.1 Croniades pieria auraria
TGGTGAAACGTGGGAGTGTTCTACACTCCTCTGCCTACCTCTTCGGGGATAACAGGCGTGATGTTACGTTTTTACGTGCCAACCCGCACTTCGCTAACGTGACAGTTCGACTTAACCTTCACACTATGAGAGGGACCTGTGTCCAACAGTGGAACGATATAAGGGTAGAACGTAAGAAAAAAATATGCATAAGTCATTGGTATCCTCGAATGCTTCCTCGCACCAGTTTTCTTCTTCGGAAGAACAATCACTGACTCTTGTGTCTGTAATATGTAATTATAAAAATTTTGAAAAGCAATATTCGCTCAGTCAATTCAGACAAAAATGAAATTTTTTTTGGATAACCGACGGCCCTGTTGCATATATTTACTTGAGCGTCTTCACAATTGACCTTTACAATTTTCAGGGATTCTCTGCGGTTACCCAGCAAAATTATTATTTACAGACATAGCTTTCTATCTTTAGAATACTGTGAAAATTATAAAACTATCACCGCGAAAACAAATATAAATCAATAATTATTAGCCTAGTAACAATTGTATGTAAGCTGTGAGTGGCGCCAATAAACCACGTGACCAATACGACGCTTGTGATTGGTTGATGGAATCAAATTGCCGGATCTAATTCTTACCTTTACATGTGTAAAAGAAACAAAAAAAAAGCGTACCCGTATGTATTCGTTACTATAATAATTAATACTCGTTACCATGGTACCGTTACGTTACTCGTTACTTCTGATTGATACCTTATAATATGCTATGTTATGTGTTATGTTAGAGCAACGAATCGAGTCGTATTGCGTACGCGTATTTAATAAATAAAGTGTAGAACTATAAGTAAAATGTTGACAAAATCTACTAAATTTACATTGAATTAACTATTGTGAAAATTTTAACCGTGACTTTATGTAATATCACAATAACATCGCAATCCATTTAAGCATCTATTATAATGATAAAGCAACAAATAGGTGTCAATAATTATTTATTGACAACAAAGTTTTGCTTAGAATGAAATTAAATATAAAATATAAAATAAAACATGTTTCTAACAAAATTAAAACAACTACAAAAAATAGTTTACTTTTCTTATCCATTGTAATAGGTAATTGAACTGTAAAAATAAAAAAAATTAGTTTTAATAACAATAAATGGAACATAAACAATTAACATTAAAATCGATAATTAACAGCTTTTGTTAACCATTTAAGATAAGAACAAAAAAACGTGAAATTACGCGGTAATAAAAAACAACATATGTACATATTTCTAATTTGTAAGGAATACTTTCTTACCTTGTTTCTATTCCAATCTGAAACTTTGTCTACACACACAATGCCTTGATTAAACAGTAAAAACTTGAACGACAAATTTCTAAATTATACTTTACTCAATATCAACATCGTACTTTGTAACATACATTTTTATATTTACCGAATAAGCGCGCGCATGCGAAACGTTTTAATATACGTATTAACGGTACTTGCGTGAAATGAAACAGTGTACGTACCCACATTACAAAAAATGCGAGTAACGTAACGAAACGTTTCGTTACTCGGTACTACATCGCGCATACGTTACTTAGCACCGAATACATACGATTTGCTACAGTTTTACTCACCTTTCAAAGATTGCCGGATTTGAAACCAAACCGATATTTAAAACTCGATTTCTAGCCATTTTGCAGTTCATAATAATAAAAAAAGCACAGTACGATCTTCACTTTAAATTACCTGCACGAGCATACTAAAATCTCAATTTTGACTAAATGTGCAAATTCGCCTGATTCTATACGACTAATATCTGTCACACTACTGTCAAAGCGTCGGGGTTTTGATATGTTGAGTGTTTTTGTTTCAAGTACATAATTTGAATTGAACCAGTTTTACAAACCTCGTTGAGATTAAGTTGCTAGGCATATGCAGAGCATAGATTATTTTCAATAGTTTCGTTGTGTTATGCATTGCGTTATACACCAACATGGCAAAGTGGAAGTTATGTCGGCAAACTTACGGAAACGATACATATGAATTTACTGAAGGAGATGAAATTACTATAGGCAGGGGTGCTCAAAATACTATTATTCTTTCCAGTTTAAATATATCTCGTAAGCACTGTGTTATTAGTGTGAAAAAGGATGAAGTTATTATAGTTGATTTAAAGGTAAAACATGGTTTGTTTTGTCTGTTTTAATACTAACTGTTATTCATGATTATGGCACCTTTAATAATGCGTATAATAGTTCGATTGGCGGTTCTAATAACTGATACACCTGTTATATAAAGTCGCAAGGATATTTTGAGATAACTATCTCTTATCATAACCATCTTTGCTCAAAATAGTCCTATGCCATTACTGAACAAGACAAGGCGCAGTCAAGCCTATAATATATAGGTAACTTTGCTTACATAAAGTATCTTACTACATACATACATACATATCTTCACCCCATGTTCCTTACGTGGTAGTCAGGGAGCATGGAGTGCCAAATATCCCTATCCTTGCATACCTGCCATGCTTTTTTCACATTCATCAATTAGTATCTTGGTAATTACTAATTAAGATATCTAGAACTTTCTCTTCACATCTAGTCAATGCATCTAACATGAGTTAGTACAGATCCTATAACACCCACACATGTTACAACTCCAAAGGCTTGGTAGTAGTAAGATAATCATTAATCATGAATAGAATGTGTAGTTTATGAAAGACTTGTAAAAATTACATTGGCTTCCAAAAACAAATTTCAGATACATCATACCTTTGACTGTTTAATTGCTCCAGTGGTTAGTTAACCCGTAAAAATATATTATTTATGAGTATATATACATGAGTATGTAGCTTCTAAGATGTCTGGTTACCATAACACAAGCTCGCTTGATGGTTACTTTGGAATCAGATGGCTACTGCCATGTTGAAATATCCAATGATAAACCAATTATGATTAGCATGGTGTTGGTCACATAAACCATTGAATTGCCTAATTGTTTAAACTGAAGATGCTAAGTGCATATATTAGATCATTATTGATTACTATAGCCTCACAAATAAACTGAAGACAGGATGTGATAGCACTCATTGGGGGAGACCCATGTCCAGCAATGGATTGAGATAGGCTGATGGTGATGATCAACAACTACAAGCTTAAACAAATTGTTCAAAAATGATACATTATATTATTTTTAGTAATGTTTATAGTGTCTTGATAGTATATCAAAATACATATACCTTTCAGCATTAATCAAACTATGATTAAAAATGTAACTCCCGTAAGTTTTTCGTGATGGCCCGACTAGTTTCAGACCCATACAAGGTCTTTCCTGTTGAGCTCCCGCTGACCTCATGAGGTCGCGACCGCGTTGACAGCGGCGGGAGCTCATGAGGAAGGACCTCCGACAGTTCTGAAACTAGTTGTGCCATCCCAGAAAACGTATGTGAGTTAAGACAGTACATTTTTAATCATGTGTATAAATACTCATGAAACATTTAATAGTAAATAAATCAAAAAATGTAGGTTCAAAGTAATATTAATTAATAAAAATGTATTATTCATGGTGTTATACTAATTACTCATTGGTTGAGTGGTGGCAAATGTGACAGCTGATCGAGAGCTTCTGGGTTCAAATCCTGGGGGGTATTATTGGATTTTTCTAACTTAGATTTTCTAGTAGTGGTGCAGAGTCAGGATCTGTACCCAGTATACAGCAATAGACTCACCACCTATTCTATGTGGAATGTGAACATAACTGGTGAAACATTAGAGGGTACTGCACTCCTCTGCCTACCCCTTTGTGGATTACAGATGTGATGTTATGTTATACTAATTATCATCACAATCTAATATTTTAATTTGCTTTGATTTTGAATTTATTTTTCTTAAAATGGAAACTTAATAAGACTCCCTAACAGAATAATAGTTATTTTAACCTGCATGACCTTCTGTGAGATAATCAAACATGATATATTTCTTTAAATTTTTTTCTTTTTTAGTAAATTGAGTTTAGCAAAACAATCATTTAACACAGAGATTTTCCATAGTGTGCATTATTTCTAACTGTAATGTTTGAGACATTTACTACTGGCTTTCATCATCATCAGCCTATTTCAGTCTGTTGTTAGACATAGGCCTCCCCAAATGGTTTTGGTAGTCAGTATTTTAGTAATGCGTACTTTGGTAAATTTAAATCATGTTTGTGTTGAAATGAATCATGTTTGCTCAATAACCTATTATAACACTCGTCTTCATATAGCAATACCATGTGTGTTTCGTAATGTGCTACCACCACCATAGTATTACCAACGTCGTCACATGTTTTCAACAGAGGTGATGGTTTATGATTTACGCTCTGGTTAGGCTGCATCATTTACCATGCACTTGTCAGCGCACCCTCGTCGCCGGCGTCCATGGGAATGTCAACAACAAATTTGCCATGCTATTGCTACAGTTTCATAGCTATTTTTGTATGTGGATCAATCATCATCATCTAAATATCCATTGCTGAACATAGGCCTCCCCCTAATCAGCGCCACTTATACCGGTTCTGGGCCTTTTGAATCCAGCAGATTCCCGCCGTTTTCTTTGGGTCATCAAACCATCCAGTAGGGTGCGACCTATGCTCCTTTTACCAAGATGTGGCTGCTACTCGATGACCTTTCTTCCCCATTGGCTGTCAGGACCATTTATTTGTCCCCATATTGATCAATACTATTTAGGAATCAAATGTTTTTGATGAGACAACAATAATAGCATCATGAGGATTCTTCCAAAGATCTAACTATAAAATGGTGCATGTGAAAATCAAGATAATTATATGGAAAATTGGCCATTTTATTATATATTAAACTAGATATCCTGTGTTTGAGTTACTGTCAATATTATATAAGTATATTTATAGAATAAAACTATATCTATTTTTGTTTGCTTATTTCCAGAGTGCTAATGGAATTTTTGTAGGATTGAAAAAAATTGCTCCAAATGTGCCTTTTTCATTAAGCAACAATGATATAATAGGCTTAGGATGGACTGAAGGGGCACCACTCGCAGGGGTAAAAGATGCTGAAAAATTCGTTTTCAAACTATTAAAAATATCAAATGGATCAATACTAGATAGAATAAAATTTCAAAATGAAAGCGAACTTCTAGATATTAAAGTTGAAAAAGCTACTCTAAATAACTCATTGCACCAGCCATTACAAGTTGATTCAAAAGTGTCTTCTCAGTTGTCATTAAAAAGAAAATCTTGTGATAGTAATGAAAATCACAAACAAATCAATAAAGAGGCTTTGAACATTAGTAAAATATCTATAAATGGTGCTAATGTAGATACATCCATAGAAATGAATGTAAAAAGAATGAAAATAGATTTTGATTTTAAAACAATCAAGAAGGAATCTGATTTTAAAGAAGACGATAATGATATACAGTATGAGGCCTTCAATATAAAGCAAGAAGATCTTGATGAAGACATACAAGTAATAGACAGTGATAGTGATTCAGAACAATGGTATGTAAGATTATCACAAAACTCACCAAGGAAATCTTTTACAAATTTTAATGAAAACAGAAGTTCAGATAATTGCCAGCAAGATAACTCATATAGTCAATTAGATGATGATGTTATATTTGTTGGAACTGAAATTAAGACCAATGTTGAATCAGATGAAGAACAATATATTGATGACATGATAAGAATATTACCTCCACCTGAAAAAACATCTGATAACGAATTAAATAATGAGAATTTAAAAATACCCGTACTTGAACAAGAGCTTGATGGAATATTTAATGGGAAAAGTGAGGATTCCGCTCTAGTAATCCAGGAAAACAATGCTCAATTTACCAGTACAAATTTGGAAACAATTGATTGTACACATAAAAAAATGGAAAACAATGTAACAGGTGGATTACAGGGATCCTGCTATTATTCAAAAGTAAAAAATAAAAACACTGAAGATGTTAAGCTACATGAGGATAACATTAATAAACCATTAGCATTTCTCCATAAAACAGACATAAAAGATACAAATGAAGTTGGCAAAAAAATACAATTAATTAACCTAATGCCACAGTCAAGTACGAATACTAAAAACACATCTACATGTAAGTTAATGTTATGTTTTTATATCATAGGCTCTCGTAATGGGATAAGGCTTGGGAAATACTTGATATCTGTACGAATTGAAACTATGTTGTTTCTGGTCAGACTATCAGATGACATGTTAATATTGTCAATGAGGTGATGTCCAGAACAAGGAATGACTCCTTCTGTTTGTTGGAATCCGAAGTTCTTGATGTCAAAGAAAAATTTGTTATATCCAAGTCAACTATGAGGGGATTAGCCAGAGCAAGGTCTGAGTTCATTAGTGGAGTTACTGAAAGCCTATTTCATTACTCTAGAGTTATCTTGCTTTTTGATTTCTTGTCAATATCATATTTGTCACAAATTAGTTCGAAAAATATTTTAAGGATTAGTAATGCGTGAAATGACAAAAAAATAATAATCTGTCTTGTTGGTCAAGTGGTTACAAGAGCAACTGCTGAGCGAGAGGATTCCTGAGTAGGATTCCCGGGTCAGGTACTTTTGAATTTTTCTAGCTCAGATTTTCTAGTAGTAACGCAGAATGTGCCTGGTGTATGGCAATACGCTCACTACCTTAATAAATAAAATACGTCTGCACTATACTCCTCTGCCTACAGTTTTGGAGACTACAAGCGTGATGTTACGCCTATAAAAAATAAGTAAATTTAATAGCAATAAATTCAAAAATTATTTTAAGGAGTACTAACGCTATTAACAGCATAGCATAGCAGTGATAGCCTAGTGGTTAAGAATTCAGACTCATTCTGGGGGTGCTGGGTTAAAATCCATGGCGCGCAACTCTTTCCAAAAATGCGTTATAAGTTTAAATATCACTTATTAATGGTGAAGGCAAACATCGTAAGGAAACCTGCATACATAAGAATTTATAAAAAAATAATTCTAAGACGTGTGAAGTCGCCAACCCGCACTTGGCCAGCGTGACAGACTATGACCTTAACCCTCTCCATTTGTGAGGAGATCCATATTCCAACAGTGGAAAGATAAATTGGTCGATTTTTTTTTTTATTGTAATGCTATTAGTAACTTTAAAATATAAATATTTAAAAAAACAGTCGGTTTTAAACAATTGACATTATACGTTTAATGGCAGTTTCGATGATCTGAATCTGCAGAAGGATATTGATAGTCTTTTATCATTTGCCTAAGCAATTATGTACGTAACCTGCAGTAATATTTATTTAAATTTTCAGGTAGATCGAAACGTAAACGGCATAGAAAAAGGCTCAAGCGTAACAAAGTACAAATCACAAATTCTCAAAAAGCAGAACGAAAAAAAAAATTATTTGAAATAGCCTCAAAGGAAAAAGAAATAGATACACGTTTATGTACAAATGATAGATTGAAAAGTGATGAAATTCTTTGCACTACCGTAAAGGTAAACGCTAAAGTAACTACATCTAACAGAGGAAGATTCCTCATTGAAACTGATCCAACGACGTCTAAGTCAATTAAAAAAGTGAATTCTCCAAAATCAACCAAAGTTATTAATACGATGAAACACGTTAATGGGAACTTTAACAAAGTGGAAAGTAAAAAGTCTCCAGTAAATAACCCAGTTGTAATAGAATTTAAGGACCAAACACAAATATTAAATATAAATGGCGGCAAGAAGCATCCAAATGAAATTGAGAACATTAATGGGGAAACTAGTCCTGTCACTTATCAATTGACTTATGTTAACGGAAATAATAACATGACATTGACCAGAAGACAGTCTGCTAATTTCTCTAAAGATAATGATATCATGAAGGTTTCTTCCTCAACACACGAAAGGAACAACAAATTAAAATGTAAGAATCACATTGATGGTGTCAATATAGACACGAAGTCTGTACAACCTGAACTTGTCAACTCTTCAAAACAAAAAGAAAAATCCACAGACAAAAATACGCAGTATAAAGTACAAAAACCTTCGCAAACGTCCAAATCAAAATTAAAATCCAATTTAAAAACAATTTTAAAACCAGTAAACTTGAACAACGAAGCTGACACAAAACATAGAAAACGGGTGCGTTTTTCTGATGTTGAACCAGAAATTCGTGAATATGAAATTGAGCAAGGGAACAACATGAAAAAAACGAGTTCTGTTAAAAGCACATTATTAACTATCCCGTATAATATGCCAGCATATTCATTGGAGAAAACGACACTGACAAAAATCCTTCGCTGGAATCCAGTATGGCTCGAAGAACAGAATAAATTTAGTGAACCTCCACCGATTTTGGGACATGGCAACGAACCTACAGCTATCCTTCACTCTTTCAGCAGTCATTCTCAATATGTACAGTAAGTAAAAATTGCGTAAATTTGTTTTAAGAAAACTCTGTAATAACATGTTTTTTGTTTGTTACTTCGACGAAAAGTTAACAAATTTCTTATACAATTCCATGTAGGCTAATAGGAGATTTGCTCCTAATAGAAATTTGGGAATGTCTAAGGCAAGGATATTTAAAGACTCGTAACGAGAAAAATTATCACGAAATGAGGATAGAATCTCTCCCACTAGTTCCACCTCAGAAGAATGGTTTGGATATAATAAATTTGAATGTCAATGGTAAGAAATACTTATGTTATTACTAGGTACACATATGTAGAGACTATGAGCCCAACCCCTATATTCTGTGATGATACTTAAGTCTAACAGCTGACCTATGAAAATAATTATTAAGGTTTAAAAACTTACTTTATATAATAAGTAAATCCACAATTCTATTTTATATTGCAATTTGTTTAGAGACGAAACTTAGACGTAGACGTGTTCTGGAGTGGAGACCATGCCTTAGCAAACGTAGCGTAAAACGCCCTCCAGCTAGGTGAAGTAGCGCTATACACAAAATGGCTGGCAGTGGTTGGATGGCGTACTATAGCAGAGGACTATGTCCAGTAGTTGATGATAACGGGTCGATGATAATGATGAAATTATTTGAAGGAAAATTTTACGCCCGATTACTGAAATCGTTTTAGAGTCCTACTTCGTTAAGACCCCGTCAGCCTGGATTATTTTCAACCTTTTCTCTGTTTTACCGTTCCATCCAGTTAGGGAACGCATTTTCTCAGAAGCTCTCAACGGTTATTTTTACATCATAGTGCACTCTTGTTCGAAATTTTAGCGTTCATTCGTTTGTGAATTCATTCATCATCATCATCATCATTTCAGCCACAGGACGTCCACTGCTGAACATAGGCCTGAATTGATTTGAATATAATAAATATATAATAAATATATAAACATAATCCTGAATTCATTCATCCAAGAAAAATTGTGGCATATACAATTCCATCGGAAATTGGCTATATGACACATTACGCTTAGTAAATTACAATATTCCGGTTGAACAATGTTAATTTGTTTTTTATTTCAGTTTCGTTACCAACAACCAAAGCGAAATTAATACCCAGAGAAGGTGAAATAATGGTCGTACATTTTGGGGAAGACGCAAAAATATGTAGATTCTTTTTTGTTCAAAATGTAAGATTTTTGCCGTCGCCACCCAGTGAGTTTCTAAAATTTACTTTCTTGCATATATTATACTGACGTGTCCCCGAGGTTCACCTCAGTCTTGTTTTGTGAGTACTGTTAGCGCACAGGTGCGGCACAGACTAGTTTACATCAAAGATACATAGAAACTATAGCCATCAACTCGAGCAGTGTTAAATTTAATTTTACCTTATTAATCCATTTTAGTTTATGCGTCCAGGTAACATTCTATGAAAGACGAAGTTTGTCTTTATTAAATTGTCTTTAATCTGAAATCACTTTGTAAGTACCAATATTATTACTAGTACATTGTATCTACCTGCACTCCTGTCCCGTATCCGTTTTCTGCTATGATTGATCTAAGGTTGTCTGGTAGAGATCGCTTGTTAGCGATAACACCGCCTTTTGTGTGCCTCTGAAAATTTGTACTGTCACTGTGGTATTGTCTTGGCATGCAATAAAGAATATTTGTTTTTGTGTCCACGTATTACTAACCATTACCCACCGCACGCATATAAAGCACTTTGATAGCGCGGTGTCTTCCGACTTGCTTTACAAACACCGATATTTCAGGCATTTAACATTTGTAGCGTCATTATCGGCAGTCTATGGCATTTGTCATGAATCTGACTACTATATACAAAAAGAATTGTTCAAATCCCGACTGGTATTTTCAGAGATTAGCGCGAACAAACAGCCAAGACACTTACAGCTTTATTATATTGATATAATATATTATGTTATATAAATTTCAAGGTGGGGTTTTTAAATTATCTACTTCAATTGCAGATAATATAAATTCCTTCTATAGCATATCTCTTCAAACGTCGTTTACGGAAAAGATGAGAACACTTCACCGTGGCGCAATTATGTTTGGAAAAAGTTTGGCCTACATTAATAAAGACCTGAGGTTGTTTGAAGCGATGGAATATCTGTCAAAATCGCCACTGAGCGAGGTGATACTGAACCCGCAGCCACAGCACTTTATAATGAGTGGATCTGAACGCGGGATCAATATGGAATCACAGGTACAGATAAATAAAATGCATAGTTTTGTTCAGAGTCCGTACGAAATTATAGGTCCGACCAAAACCGGAATAGGAACAAAAAAGGTGGTTATTGCGTCGGTAAAGATTTAAAATCGTGTTTCGGTCGGGCATTCGTTTTATTTTATATGAAAACCCAAAATAACACTCATCAATGTATATATGTAGAACTAGCTGTCGCCCACGACTCTGTTCGCTTGTATGTGGTTTTAGGTTTTCCTATTTTTTCTTTATGTAAAATTTGCTACGTTTTACTAGCACTCCAGCTTAAGTTGGACCCTATTCCATTAGCTCGTCCGTATATACATACATATATGACTCAACATACAATGGTATTCTATCTTCGAAATATTCATCTATTTTTAACTTTGTCTTCATATAAACTTTCGATCATCAAAGTCATACAGATTATGACCGAAATTTCAGACGAATCAAAAGTACAAAATTTAATGCCAATAAAAATTTGACGCAATTTTCTTAAATTGACATATCCTTTTTAATAATGGAGATAGTGCCATAACGTTTTTTATACTCGAATATCTTTGTGTCCTGTCGATCGGTTGAACGGTATAAAAGGTGATGCACTGCAGCGCCGCCTGGTGGCGACCTACAACAATGGACACTAAAACCTTTTCCAGTAAAAATACATATATGTACATACATATATGCTCATTTTCATGTTGATCGTTCGAATTGTGTATGAGATTAGCGACTTCATACATTCAAAAAATCATGTTTATATGTATACATGTAACGATTTCAGTGGACAAAACCCTTAAATGAAAGCCAAAAGAAGGCAGTGGTGGGGGCGGTGTCAGCGGCCATTGACGATAAACCGTGCATACAGATGGTGCAAGGACCCCCTGGAACGGGTAAAAATTAATTATTAATAAAAATTATCATATGCTATTATTACTATAAGATTCACGCCATGTCTCTTACGGGATAGGTAAACGACGCCGAGTGACAAAAATCTTTATCCTGGCAGACCTTATGTTCTTCTTCCACCATATCAGTAAAAATAGGGATAATGAATGAAATTTTTTTAAATCATTATATATACATATGAAAAAAAATCCAGTGCTAAAAACCAAAATTTGGTCCAAAATAAATAATTCTAATATAGCATTTCAAACGATCGCCATTTTGATGCGCTTGACTTGACGTCAAAGTCTATGGCAACAATTAACTAATGAATAGTTGCAGAAGTGTTTTGGCCCGTAATTTAATAATATTTCGAGTTTTGATTGTTGCTAACAGTAAAGGTAAACAACATGAGGAAAACTGCATGCCTTAGAATAAAAAAAAATGTTTTTAAGGTGTGTGAAGTCCGCCAACCCGCACTTGGCCAGCGTGGAGGACTACGGCCTTAACCCT